>PVIR01000049.1:0-278184 GCA_004026965.1 Petromus typicus | reverse complement strand
TCACAAGAGTGAGACCCTGTCTCAAAAAACCTAAAAAATAAAAAAAAATTAAAAAAAATTAAAAAAAAATTGCAGGCTTATACTACTGTGCTTTATTAATAACACACGCTTTAACTGCACAACTGAAACACACTCCTGGTAGAAACATTTTGCAACACACTGAGTAGTATTTTGCCTTCATTATCCTTCAAAAGACCAATAGCACTTGTTTTTGCTTTGATCTATTTTATATTTTCCTATTCATTGATTCAGTTGATAGGTGTAAATATACATATATTTATACATTTTCATATATATGTATTTATCTAATTTTGCACCCTCCTTTTTCACTTTATACGGTAAAGTTTTTGAATAGACTTTGACTTTTTTAGAGCAGTTTCAGGTTCACAGAAAAACTGAGATTTCCCCATACCCCATATGATGACACAATTGTCACAATTTCTTGTGACACAAGTGTTATTTTAAAACCTCACCTACTACATTATAAAGAAGAACCACATCTTGCCATACTGATGAAGTCCAATTTGGGGAACCTGGGTCATTTCCAAAAATTAATGTGATCCACAGTGCTGGAAAGAGCATCTGTCCACAGGAAACTTTATGTCTATCTCTAATGTTCCCTGAGATGGGAGAGAAATTAATTAAAACTGTGGCTTCAGCTTTGTTGGGTTTAAAAAGCTGTCACTGCCTGAACCCTAGGATTTTATGAATTCTAAGATTCTCATTAAATAAGAACAGTAGTTTCTGCTTGAATAGGACACTTCTGCCAAGAGGTACTCACTGCTCCTGGAGTCAGGACTCTCCACATCTGGGCTTCACACCATTCAAAGATTCTTCCTTAGCTCAAAACAGAATCTGCCTCTACACCATGGCTACACAGGGTAAACAGACACACGGAACCAGCCAGTTCCTTTGCAACAGGTTTTTAAACAGTTTCAGACATTTCTCTACTCCCTCCCGATGTGAGTGAATTCTAGTCACTCAAGTTACCTGCCGAGGCCCAGATGTCTGTCCTCATCCCATCATGGATGTTTTTCTTTGGGATCTTCTGGACACCCTCCTCAGCTCCACTCTTCACTGTCTGTGTGACTTGGAGCACCTGTCTGAACCTGTGTGGGCCACCAGGCTGGTAGGAAGGACGAAGAGAACTCACACAAGGGCCAGGTCTGGCTTTGCACTTGACATCGACGGCACCATCTAGATTGTGTGGTAGTGAGTTCTCCACTCAGCGAGATCAGGGCTACACGGAGGAAACCCAAGGCTCAGTGGCCACTTTGGAAGTCTGTGGGCCCAGAGCTCTGGGTAAAACTCCCGATCGTTTCCCCAAAGTGCTGTCAAATGACTGTAGTGGAGAAAGGTGTGATGAAGAGTTGACCAAGCAAGGCTGGTGCGCTGCGACTTGAACATGTGCTGCGTCCTGTTGGGAAAACTGACACCAGGTCATCACAAGGCAGGTCCCAGATGTCCCTCTGAGCTCTGCTCCTGAGAATTCTCACACACACAGCCTTTTTGGAAGGGACCTTCTAGGCCTGGGATCTCCAGCTCTGGGACTAGCAGCTCTGGAAATTAAACAAACTTGAAAGTTTCAAAAACAAAAAGCTAAGAAAATAGATTTTTGTTTAGCATTCCAAAGTAAATAGCTTTTTTTTTTTTTTTTTTTTTTTTTTTTGCATACTGCTGCAATTTGGTCAGAAATGAACTTGTGTGTAAAGTTTGATTAAAATGTAATTGGAATGGAGGAATGAAAGAATGGGGAGGAATCTCTGGGGTGTCTGATAATGGGCCCAGAGGATTTCTGTCAACTGCAGCTCCCGGGTGGAAGCCTCGGGTGGCAGCAACTGCAAAAGAGAGAGTGGGCAGATGTCAGGGAGACTGCAGCTCCTCTGCCCTCTGGACAGTCATAGGGATCACAGCCCACGTGACCCCAGGGACAGGCTGTGTCAGATGGAGAACAGCGCTTCAACTTCGTGAACGCTGAGCCTCTGGATGGAGCTCAGGAGACAGCGAACAAAGGTGTGGAAATGTCTCCAGTACTGACTCTCATTTCTCCTCCCTGCTGTTTTTGTAGCTCTTGCTGCTTCACAGATGCCTACTTTGTTATTGTCTGTGCCCCTCTAGGGCAACCAAAGTCTGGGAGACAATGCACGTTGCGTATTTCAGGGAACCCCCCACCCAGCCTTGCTTCTGACCAGAGGTTCCATCTGCTCTGCCACTGGGGAAACAAATGGAGACCCATTTCAAAGGCACCAAAGCCAGACCCAGATGACCAGGCCTCCCTCAGCAACACCCTTAGCCTCTTGAACCTGTCCTCAGCTCTCTGCCTCCTGGGTCTCCAGAACAGTCCAGCTCACATCATCTCTCCCCAAGCTACAGCCAGCTCTGTGTGGCACAAGATGCACTAATCCTGTCATCGCTGCATTTCACCTTCCCAGCAGCCCATGTGCCTCGCTCTGGAAATGAATAAGCTGCGGCTGACGGGGTGTGTGCTTCTACCGCTCACCTGCTCCAGGACCTGGGGCAGTTTGCTTCCCTCTATGAGCCGAAGTTTTTCTCTGTGTAAAATGGGGAGTATGAATTTAATTATCTTTAAGATCCTATGTAGTTCTGATTTTTTTTTTAATCAGGAATCAAACTCAGGCCCTTGAGCTTGCAAGGCAGACACGGTATGTTGGAGCTAAATCCCAGGTCCATGTACTTCCAATATTTTATACTTGTAGTTTGTTGCTATTAAAAATACACCACTGGCAGGATGATCTCAGTTTTATTGGTGGAGCTGAGAAAGTTTAAGAATATTGACCAAATACACTACCAGAGAGTGTACAGCCAGGGTACTCTTGAGAACCCATGGGCAAGCAGGGGACAGCTGAAGAGGTGGTGTCACCTGGCACAGAGAGGCAAGGACATAGGAGCAGAGAGGACTTTAGAGTGACCTACATTCCTCAAGGAGACCCACGTGGAAAAATGGCACACTTTTCTGTCCTGAATCAGAGCCTAAGTTTCCAACAAGCCACTGCCAACTAAATTGACAAAATAACTCTCTAGGTCTCCACTTCTGACTAGGGCCCAAGGCTTAGGAATGAAAATATTTGGATCAAAAAGGACCTTGACTCTTCTAGCATCATCCCCCTGAATGTCCTACACCTCAGTCTTCTTGTCAGTACAATGGAGGTAAAAGGAAATTAACCTTGGAGAATGGTGGTGAGACCTAAAATAACTAGTGACTAGTTGCAGCTCTTACCACTGTTGTTATTGTCAATATTATTACTTTTATTGAAACAAGACTTATTTGTAAGTATGTTTGTTTTCATCTTCCCTGAAACATACACAGAAGGGTTCTCGCACTCATATGCCAGGTCCCAGAGGTAGCCCAAGGCCTCACCCTTTTTCTTTTTTCCCAAGGACTATGGATTAAACACAGGACCTTTGCACTGAGTTACATCCCCAGCCTTTTTATTTTTTATTTTCAGATATAGTCGCAATGTCACTAAGTTGGCCAGGCTGAGCTCAAAATTGTGATCCTCCTGCCTCAGCCTCCCAGAGTGCTGGGTTTATAGACATCATCATCATGCCAGCTATGGTTTTGTCTCCAAAAAAGTCATCAACATGAAAACAAAATAAGCATTTCTGAAAAGCATTGAAAAATCAACCATAGTGGTCAGAACATGTCCTGAACTCATAGGGACAAGGACCCCAGGAGAACACCATCAGGGACCAAGGGTGTTCGCTCCTGCGGGTGCTGAGCACAATCCACGCAGGGCTGGGGCAATGACAGAAAGTCTCCGATGAGCTCAGAAGAGCAATCACTCCCGGAAAGCAGCCGAAAGTGGCAAAGTGAATTTACACATTACAAATTATGCTCAAAACTCATCTCCTTAATTCTGACATACTGAAAATCAAATCTCCTTTTCCAGTTTATCCAAAAGCCTTCAGATAACAGCTTTTTTCTCGGGAGTACAAATGAAGATGAAAACATGCTGGGTTTTCCCTTACCAAAGCCCACATTTCTTATGACTCAGGAACCCCACAGTTCATATTCTTTTAAATATCTTTAGAAAATAAAGTTCATTGTGTTGGCAAGTGATGACAGAAGCTTGACAGGTGAGTAAAAGCTATTTCTGCCTGGGGCACTCCTATTAATGTACCTGCATATCTAAGTTCTTGAAAAAGCTTCTCTCCTCTGGCCTTTTTTATACAATAGAAGTAGCAATATAATGCAGACTGTGTTTTATTTGAAGCCCCTTTGTTGACTGACCAGAGATCTCAGTTTGGGGATCCATGGATACCGTGGATGGAAAGGAGCTTGGCTTTTTCATTTTAACGTCTCTGGTAAGAACCCAAGGTTGGCATAGGGCTTGTGGATCTTAGTCGCAGCTACCCACCTACTCCCCCCTCCCCGAGCAGTTCAATCAGAATCTCTAGAAAGTGGCACAGGACAAATATGTCATGCAAGCCATTGCTTTCTAGGCACCTGCTGTCACCTGAGGCCAGGCCCTGCCTTCTGCCCCCATGTGATGTCAGAGGCCATACAACAGAGTTGGCAGCCTCAAGGGTGAAATGTCATAATAATAGTACCAAGTCCAAAACGTTATCTTGAAGATCAGTGACACAAACTCTGCAGAGAGATAGTAGTGCACCTCAATGCACAGGAGCTTAACAGAAAGGGATTATTGTATAAAATATGGCTTCGTCCTCAGTGAAAGAGGTGATAGCTCATAGCGCCTCCCAGAGGTCACCGACTAGTCGGTAGAATTCTCAGGTTTGTCTTTCTCCACAGTTTGCATCCATTGTTCCAGTGCTCCGTGGCTCAGCAGAGAACACTGAAGTCCTCAGCTCGGCGTTCAAGCCTTTCAAATTGGGTTCCCATTAGCCTTCTGCATTCCCCTCTCCACATACCACCTCTGGGCTGCAGGGAACACTGCTCCATGAGCCCAAAGACGCCCCTCTTCTAGGCCCTGCTCCAGAACCAGCCCTCCACCCCGTGATCTGCCCTTAAGAAGTACCTCTCACTGCCACAGTCCTGTCGCATTTGGTCCCCGCCTCTTAGCATCTGACACAACTTAGCCTATGTGATTTTGTGAGTTTGCTCACAAAGTCTATCTGTCTGGCTGGACCGTGGGGCTTTCCAGAGCTGGAATTCATCTCATTGCCTCTGCTCTTGTTACAATGCATCTGATGCCTTCCATTTTTAAGTGAGTGGGGTCAGGGAGGAAGTCAGTCACAGATCAACTTATCTCACAACAGGGACGCCCTGAACATTATTAACTGTCAAGGAGTTTGGCTGTGAAGTATTTGGCAGTGTCCCTGACGACTTCAGACAGCCAGTCATGTTGGAAGCTTACAGCGGCAGATGGGTGTGGTTGGCAGCATATGGCTTTAAGTGGAGGTTTGGTGTTTATGTATTTTTACAAACTATGCCTTTATATTTATACAAAAAGAAGGGAGAGAATTCAAAATTAAGTTGTGCATTTGGAGAGCGGTGATAATGCTTTTCATCAAGATACTAATTCAGGATGTAGAGAGAGTTCTGGAGAGAGAGCTAGAAATTGAGTTAATCCCACCTCTGTCACCACCTGGAAGTGGGTCCCTAAGAGTGGATTCCTCTCCCTAGGTCTCTGTTTTCTCAAATGTCATATAAGGAGGTTGGACTAGGAAGTATTTGATGTCTGCTATAGGTCCAGCATCCCAAGCCCTGGAGAACATCAAGTCAAGAGATTTTGTAGATGCTGGAATTTGTTCTCTGGGACCATCAGAAATGAAAACGGTCTGAGCATCTTTGCCCCAGAATGACCTCAGTTGATGGCCATGTGACTATGTCCTGTGTTGAGTAATCAATCCCATGGTAATCCATATATCTTTGTTCTTAGGGAGATCCATCTAACTCCCTGCTTTACTGCTGGTGAGAGTGCAGTCCAGTGGTGCCTCGGTGGCCATAAAGGGGTAAAGCTAGGGAGAAGGGACCTATTCTCTGGGTTCTGGATCACCTTCCATCACACACAATGCTGTGGGATCTAATGGGGCAAATAGAGACTGATGGGTGGAGTGGGGAAAGGTCCTTAATCTCTCAGGGCTGGGAGGATAGCTAGCTTCATTTGCATCACAAGCCTCCATCTCTCCTAGGACCAGAGGGCTGAGCTGCAGGGGTCCTGGAAGCACTCCTCATCCTGAAAGTTCCACCCCTCCAGGCCTGTGTGGTGAACCAGGGACAGAAATTGCTGCCAAGAACAAAACAAATCTCTCTAAAGGTCATCTTGACTCAATGGAGGTAACATACACTTTACTTTTCTTTATTTAAACAAACATATATCAGGAAAAATGGTAGCAAATCCCTATGAGTGATGAATGGAGTTGTCTACTGTCTGCTTCTCTGGGTGCTCTGAGAGCAGAGCTGTTCTTCCCTGTCCCAAGAAGATACTACTTCCCATGAGCTGCACATTGGTATCGCTCCAATATGCTACTTTTGAAATGTTTACTCCCGATATGACATTATCTGGAGGTGGGATTTTCAGCACGGGATTAGGCTCAGGTGAAGCCATAAGAATGGGGCTTCATAATGGGGTTCATGCCCTTCTAAAAAGGAGGAGATACAGCCTCAGTCTGCTGTCTGCCACATGAGGATGTAGTGATCTCCACACCAGCGTCACGATCCTGGACATACCGGCTTTCAGAAATGTGAGAAAGAAGTGCTGTTAAAGGCACCCAACCTATGGGATTTTTGCTGCAGCATTGCATCCTGACTGAGAGACCAGTCCTATACAAACTCTTCCTTCTATAAATGAATACACTGAACCTAGAGAGTAAGCGACATTTTCATTGCCCCAGAGATCATGGTATTCTACCAAATCAAGATCATCTTCTTCGTCTTTCTGTTCCATGCTCGCTCTTCACCCCACAGGTGCATCAAGAGAAGCAGAGAGCCACTCCACATGTCTTCCAGTGCCCTGGGATGTTCACAGTCAGGACGACTTGAAAGAATTCCTGTTTTTAAAAAACTAAAAAGGAAAAGTGCCGTCATTTTCTTTAAATACATTCTTTTGAATAAAACATCTATTCTTGATGCCAGCAGCAAGCTTCGAAACATGTTCAAGATGACATGATTGATAACAAGAAGGATTTTTCAAGATGTTTCTAATTTCATCTTCCTGGTTAAAGAATGTGAACTCTCTAACATGATGTATGGTCTAATAAGAAGGTGTGCTTGAGCTGAAGTTATTTATTTATGCTTCCATTTTTGACAGATGAATATTAACTACTTAGAAAATTGTAAAGCTAATTAGTAAAAGCTGAATAATGTCCAGAAGAGAATGTGGTCATAGAAATAAGTTAATTCATATCCAAGAAACAGAGCAGAGGACAAGGCCTGGTTCCCATTGGGAAGCCTTGGCCAGGCCAGAGCATGGTGCTCTCCCTTGCTCCCAGATATTCTAGGATTGCACTTGCTCAGGTCTAATTCCAGAGCAGAGTCTGAAACCCCCAAAGGATAATGGCACTTGCTGATGAATTCCTCACAGGAGGGACCCATCGTATTGTGTGGGCTGTCTTTACCCCTCACCCCTCAACCCTCACCCCACTGACTGACCTCCCCCATGAAGACACATGGGAAAGAAAAAGGAGGAGCTGAGCTCCAAAGAAGGATTCTGTATTTATCAGATTTTCCACCACTGAGTTGCAGTATCTGAAATCCACAACATAAAGTAAGGAAAGTTTAATTTGGCTCTTGGTTTCAGGAGTCCAGTCCATGGTTAGCTGACTCAAGACAGAAGGGCCTGGCAGAGAAAACATGTTTAATGTGTGATAACCAGGAATGAAAGCAAGGGAACAATGCCAGAGTGGAATGAGCGAGGGGGATATGCAGCACCAAGGTCACACATGGATGACCTTCCCAGGCACACTCAGGAGCCTGCTTTACAGATCCGCTAGGCATTTTTTTTTAAGATTTTTTGAGACAGGGTCTTGCTTTGTAGTTCAGGCTGGCCCTGAGCTCAGCCTCCAACTCACATCACAACAATCCTCCTGCCTCTGCCTCCCGAGTGCTGGGATTGCAGGTGTGAGCCACCACGCCCGGCACTGTGGTATGTGGTACTAATTGCTGCTGGGGTGAGTCTCCATGTCCAGTATTACTATGTGGTTACTGGGGATCAAACCCGGGTCCTTGCGCTTGCAAGACAGGAGCCAGAACCACTGAGCTATATCCCCAGCCCATGCTAGGCATTTTTTTAAATAAATTATTTTATTGGTACATTTTATATATACATCGTGATCACAATCAACTTTGAAAATTTTTACCATTATATGACACAACTGAATTCTCATTCTTTCCCATGTCCCCACCTAACCCCTGCTCTCTATATACATAAGCTTTGTTTCCTTTTTTTTAACATCACATATTCTCCCACACTATATATCCTTACCCCCCTTACCATTTAAATATTTTCTATTTCACAGTATCCATCATACATTCTAGAATTAATTTATATCTTCAGTTTCTCATACCAAAGAAAAAATAATAGTATTTACACATCTGTGACCTATTTATTTCACTTGTGAGTATGTCCTTAAGGTAAGTCCATTCGAGTATAAATGACTCAATCCAGTAAAGGTTACACATCAGGATTATCAGCCATAGATTCTGTTCTCTGTTACTTCTGGAGGGAAGTCTGGTATACAGAAGTGGGCAAAATGAACCCTTTCCCCGGCCCCACACCCTGCATCTCTTCAGTCTTGTCTTCTTCAGGCTGAGGCTGATCTTGGGAACTGAATAAAGCCACAAACCCACAAACCAAAGCCAGTGTGGAAGCAAATCACACTTCAAAAGTATTTATTAAGTACCTGCTTAATAAGTCTCCACTTTCACCGAGCTTCCAGGCCAGAGGGCAATGCAGGGAGATTCTCTGGGGACTTAGAGGGAGCACCAACCCTGAAACCGCTGGATCTGCGCTCCACAAGTACACCTGTTCCTGAAGCTGAGAAAGGGAAGTCGAGGGACGGACAGCAGCTTCCAAAATTAACAAGAGGTTAATTTATCCAACACATGCTACGAATGTCGTGTTATGTTTCTAGAAGTGAAGAACAAACAACTTGAGATCTCACTTGGAGGCTGTAAGTTATTCTTTCCCCTGGCACTCTGGGCACCAATCTGTCACCTTGCATTTTTTAGCCCACTGTTAATTTTTAATAATTTCTTGACAACTGCTTACTCTATATTAAATACCACTACTACTGTGCAATTCAAGAAGATAATGAATGGCCTTGAAGGTATACAAGAAAGACTCCCCATCACTCCACTTCCCTCACCATGTTATCCAAATATCAGACCTTAAAAACCGACTGGTTGGAGTGCAATCATGACGTGTATATTTAATGTACCAATAAAGATTAAAAAAAAAACCCGACTGGTAAGGAGTTTTTTTTTTTTTTCCTAATAGAAAAAGTCCCTTTCAGCAAAACCATGAATTTTAATTGAAAACTTAGCATTTCAGTATTTTGTTCATCCCCTGTCTCCTTTTACATGGTCTATGGGTCTCAACAAAGGCTGTGAATGAGTTTTGCATGGCAATCCCCTGCCTGCTTTTCCAAGACTCCCAACAAACAGATCAGATCTTGGGTTGTAAAACTCTAGCGTGCCTGAGCTGGGAAGCATCTTGGGGACAATCATCCTAACGCTTTATGTTCTCATTATCCAGAGGAGGAGACTGCCTTGGTCCACATGGGTCATGTCAGGTGGGACAGAAATTCTGTTCTCTTGATCATTAGATGGTCTCCACTGAATCACAGCCCTTCCACACTTAGCTTAATGCACTTCCTGGGCACAATCCTCATCCTGGGACTGATTCTTAAATAAGCTGGAAGATCCCCAGGAATCCTTTTGGGATTCAATCCCATATGTGTAAAAAATCATATGACCCACTCAGGAGAAGTTGCTCACATGTATGATAGTAATCACACACTCTTAGTCCACGTGCTCTAAGATCTTTCACATTTTTGATCATCTGTTCTTCCAAAATAAGGTAGACAGAATTTCAATTTCTCTCCAAAGCCCAAGTATAGAGTTTGCAAAGTTGCGAACTATTTTTCATGGCAAAATTGAGTAGCTTCTACAAAATACAGGGGATCCAAGTGGGCCAACACCCAGTCTCAGCCCAAGGAATACATTGTTCAATTTAACACAAACATTGCTCTTCATTACTCAGCCGGATCATCTTTGAGAGGGATTTCACTGTAATACGATTTGGATGAACCTGCCGAATATTAAAACTATAAACTATCCAGAAGTACACATGCTGCAGGCACGGGAGACAAGTTGAGCATTCCAAAAAGTTATTATCATACTCCAAATTTAGTGTCACAATATCTAACTGCAACTCATAATGTTAACTATCAGAGCGTTTAGGCATCTTGTATTTCTCATCAAGAAAATAAAGCTGTCTTCTGTCTTGTTGGACAATCTGAGTATATATCTTATAGCAAAGACAACAAAGATGTGTAATTTTATATGCTCCTGTACCCATCATTTTAGCATGAAAGGACTGCGAACTCAAATTAATATACTTGATCATAACATTGTTTTTGAAACTACAGCTGAATAGCAGATGAAGGACATTACAAGATGCAATGCAACTTGTCTTGCTATTCTTTTTTTCAGTAACACTGAGAGAAAGAAAAGGAGCAGATATTTATCATTCTAAGTCATTTCCTGAAGTCTGAAGAATTCTCTCTTTCATCATTGTAATGTGGTAATCAGCTCCATAAACATAAAATTATCTGTTAGTGGGAAATGGGACATTTTTATTCTTCCTGGAATTTGCAAAGAAATATGCCACCTGGAATCTCCTCCAAGACAGCACTGCTTAAGAATCTCTCAAAATTCTCAAGTTCACAGCACCGTGGGGGTATTCTGGGTTTGAGTTTTCATGTTGTCTGTACAAACCTGGACCCCATGGAAAACCAGGGCAGTGGAGTGATCAAGCTATTCTGCCACCAAGTGGCCCTGAGATTTCAGACAAGCCCACACCCACAGCCTAGTATCTCAGCCTCCATCTCTTCTTACACATGACAGAGGTGCCAACTTCATGGTCCCCAAGAAACCTCCCTTCTGTCATAGAGGGTGGACCACAGAGTCAGAGACTTAAGGAGAGCAAATCCCAGGCCACCCCAAACACAGCCCAGAGGAGAAAGGCAGACTTCACTATCAAAAGATCTGTATTGTCTAAAAACTGACCAAAGCAAAATGCAAAACATCTATTCCACATGAACCACCAACCAACCACGCAAAGTACAGAGCTCAAATTACCGAACCACCAGAAACTGAACCAAGACTGTAGCCCTTAAACTGACACAGCAGAGGCGGCAGCAAATCCTTCTCAGAGGGGCCGATTTTAATCAGAAAACACTTCTCCCTGGGGAGTAATATGACTTAAAGGGGGCAGGAGCTCTGGAATCTTCTCTAACAGCGCTGCTCAAAAGTCCTTGTTAGCTGCTGAGGAAAAAAGGTTTCTGAATCAGAGTGGAAGGATTTGTGTGTATTTGCAACTCCCATAACCCCCCTGGCAGGATGGGCAAGCTGAACTCTGGTAATGGAGCCGCTTGTCCCAGGCCAGGAAGCTACAAAGTGCCTGGGATAAGCCTGCAAATCAGTACTGCTGAAACCCGAAACCTGAGCCTTGCACCCCTCCTGCCCTGGCCTCTTCTCTCCCCAGCAGAACTTCTCCTACAGTCGGGCTTCTCACCTAGTAATCACTGCTCCCTCTGCTGACATGGCCGCACACGTTTCTCACTGAGGGCCTCCACACCAGCGTTATAGACCAGCTCACACTGCCCGCCTTCACCAGCTCACCTCGAGCAGATGGGGGGACTTCCGCTCCACTCCTCTGGCACTGACAGCTTGCCTGCTTCTTTCTTCATCTGACATGGTTCCCCATCTAATAGCAACAACTTCGGCCCCTGTCCCCACTATCCAACATCACACTAATTCCAAGTGGGTCCCGACGGGCTGGTTGTTGTAAAAGACCAGTTCACATGGTTTTCACGCTTCCACTCATCCTGCTGTCTTCCCACCTTCCAAGAGGGCAAGGCCACGCTGGCACGCCACACACAGCCTGTCCAGACCAGGAAAGCCCTCCTCACAGAGCCAGGAGGCATGTGACTGTCACTGGTCAGGTCACCCTGGAAGCAAAGACCATATGATTTTATTTTTAAAAGAAAAATACTCAAGGAAGAAATAATCCAGAAGCTCATAAGGGATATCTGGGCTCAGACATCACAAAAGTCAGTGATATTTAAAAAATACGAATACTCTCCAGATTCTCAAGGGGCAACTGAGGCTTACTGGTAACTAACTGTTGGCGCTGCCTTCCCCTGGAGATGGAAGCGCTCGTGCCTGCCTCCCTGTGAATCTCTGCTGCCACCAAACTGAAGATAATCCTCTGGCACTCAGGTGACAGTGCCAGATGGCGAGCGTCTCAGGAGCAGGATGTGTTCCTCTGCCTCCTCAGAGCAGGAATGCAGGGCTGGCTCTCTTCCATGGAGAATCCACCAGGGAGGGAAACAGCACACTTGGCACTTCCAAGGGAAGTGTGCAGGGCGCAGCTCCGGCCCCCAGACAATCCAAGTCTGTCCAACTGTCTCTGAACAAGTCATCCTGTGGAAATCTCCAGAAAGCTGTGACAGGCACATGGACAAAAGCAGGGACCTTCTCCACGTGGATACCAGTGACCAATAATGAACACTTCACTGTTCATAATGATCTTCTCATACACTGTCTCTTCATCTGTTGCCTTTAGTTCTAGGAAACAACAGGTGACTGACTGTTCCTTCCTTCAGCCACGTAAGGAGCCTGTGTTCCACATTAGTCTCCAAAGACCAGCCGTCCGATTCCTAACCCTCCTCTCCTTGTAAGATCTGAAGTCCTACCGATGCCATATCCTTTGTTTCTGGCTCTCTCTTACCCAGTCCAGAGCCCACAGCTAAATAGAAACTCAGCAACTGTTCGTTTAACTGAGCTCCACTTGTGTCCCTGCAGTGAAACAAAGAAAATCAGAATTGGTGGTGGTGCATTTTAGGAGGACGTAGGACAACACGGCCAAGTCAGGGAACATTCCGGGGGGTCCCCCTTATGGCCAAGCATGGGCACTTGCCAACCTCATGAACAGAGCCAGCTGTACTGGCTGCACCCCAGACCTAGCACCTCATCCCCTAGTGATCACACAGTGGCCAAGTGGCAAAAGCAGGTTTGAACCCAGGCTCTCTGACTTCAAATGAACTCCCATTGCCTCCCAGAGGAAGTCTGACCTCCGTCCCACCCCCCCAACCATACCCTGGTATTTATATAAATTTTACAGGTTGCCCAGATGTAAAGCTTTTTTTTTCCTTTCAAAACACTATCCAGAAAGAAGGCCAGGCCGATTTGTTCTCCATTGCTAGTCTGTGGCTTGTAGCAGCCTTGACAGCACTAGGCATTATTGGGCCCCTGCATTTTGTAATTAGGTTAGGGGAGGACTTGGGGTCGCTTTAATAGTAAGAGTTCTTTCATACAATGCTCTTTTCATGGTGGGTAGCAGGATGAGGTGAAGTTGGAGTGGGGTTGATAAATTTCAGGCAGGATCTGGGGATACCCAGTCCCTTCCCTCTCTGTACAGTTGAACTCTCTCTCCATTGACACCCCTGTGACATGCTGACCTGAGGAAGTCCCCTTGTATACCACTCCTGATCTCCTGAGAAGGGGCACAGCTCTGGCTAACCCAGAAAAGGTGGTCCTCGGAGTGGTGTGGAGGAGCACACACCCAGGAAAATCACTTCCGGCTGTTCCTCACCACCAAGGCCTGCATCTGCTGCACTGTGGCACTCAATGTGGCTTCCACTGTGGCTCTTGATTCCAAAAAGCCAAGGCCAAGGCCAAGACCAAGACTACAAGGCAGGGCTCGAGGATGGGACGTTGGTCTCTCAATGACCTGGCTACTGACAAGTGCTAACAACTAGCATTCATAGATGGTGACCAGGCTTCTGAAAAGGACCCTGCTCTCCGAAGGGTGACTGAGATCCTGCTATGGAGAGGGGGCAGCTCAGCTTTGCATCTGGGGATACTTCCCTCTGTTAGAGCAATAGGGCATCCACGGAGTCACTGTGCTGCGGGGAAGCACAGAACAGGAAGTGGGACGGGGCTGGAGAAGACTTGAACAAATGCAGACAAGAGGAAAGTCCAAACCGCTGACTGCTTGAAATCACACCATGGAAATTAGCAAATGCTATAAATCAGAATTTGTGGGTTTTTATTTGTTTGTATTTTTTGAGTCAAGGTCTCTCTATGTAGTTCTGGCTGGTCTTAAATTCACTAAGTAGGCCTTGAATTTACAGCAATCCTCCTGTCTTAACTTCCCAAGTGTGGGATTATAGGCACGTGTACTGCACCCAGCTACAACTTTGATTTCTCAACCAAACTGAAGATGGCTATATGGAAGTGTATGCTGTTATTACACAAAGCTACCAAAGGGTTTAAGATGACATGGCCAGAGACCTGGGATTTAGCTCGGTGGTTCCGGGCGCCTGTCTTGCAAGAGCCAGGGCCTGGGTTCAATACCCTGGTAACCACATAACAATACCAGGCATGGAGACTCACGCCCAGCAGCAATCAGTACCACATACCACAGTGCCGGGGCATGGTGGCTCACACTTATAATCCCAGCACTTGGGAGGCAGAGGCAGGAGGATTGCTGTGATGTGAGTTGGAGGCTGAGCTCAGGGCCAGCCTGAACTACAAAGCAAGAACCTGTCTCAAAAACAAAAATAGATGACATGGCCAGAGTTGCACTTTTAAGGGGGACACTCTTGGGCCAGTATGGGAAGCAGAGACAATACAGAGGCTCCTGCTGTCACATATTCAAGAGCTGGAGGGAGCCAGGTTTGAAACGTGAAGTGGAACAGATTCTTACTAAGAGGTGGCACTGCTGACTCAGGGATTGGTGAGACATGAGGTGCTGGGGAAGGAGATGAGAACAGCCCCAGCCACTTGAACTTGAAATGACAAAAACCTTTGTCAACATGGGTGAATCTCTAGCTTTCTTCACCTTTTCTCTCATTTCCCTGATATTTCTTGAAAACTCTTGGTGTAGTTTGGCCCAGAACAGGAAGCTATCAATGCCCTTCTCCACCACCTCTCCTGCTATGGTTGAAGTGTGTCCCCCAGACCTCATCTATGGGAAATTTCACCCCAATTCACTTGTTGCTGGTGTTTGGAAGTGAAGTTTTAGGGATGTAATTAAGGTTAGGTGAGGTTAGAGACAGGTGCTCTGTATGCAATCAGGGACTTTAAAAGAAGATGAAGAGAACTCAGGTGGCATGTCCCTATCCTCTACCATGAGTTGAGCCAACCAGAAGGCCCTTGCCAAATGCTGGCACCTTACTCTTAGTCTCCCCAATTCCAGCCTTGTCAGAATAAATGTCATTTCCTTATAAATCAAACGGCCGATCTGTAGTATTCTGTTAAAGCAACAGAATACAGACTGAAACATCTTTCCTCTTCCCCTGCCTCCTGCTCCTTTTCCTCAGCATCACCTGTATAGAAGCCTTCATATATCTGAGGCATAAATATTCATGAGGCCCAGCAACAGCAGGAAGCTGCCTCAGCACCGCCGGCCTAGTCACTGCCAGCAGCACCATGGCATAGACGCTTGGAGCTTGTGATTAGCACTGAGGGACCTTCGCCATCTATTCCTCAGCTGCTCCTCTCCCTGTACTGTCTCCACTGGTGCACAAAATATGGGGAAGTTTAGGGAAAAGAAACGGGCCCGCTGTAGAGAGTGCTGGGCCTGGAATCAGACTGTCCTGAGCGGGAAAAATGGCTGACACTGTCCTCTCAGAACCTCAGTTTCCTCCTCCAGAAAACATAGCTGCACTCGCTGCACAGTGTAGGGAGCATTCGCACACAGCCTCCTCCCAGAACCCTTCTACTCTGTGTAGCCGCTAAGGAAGGAAGAAGGTAGGTTCTGGAGCCAGACTTGGGGGATGCTTGGCTTTCTCCTGCTGGCCCTGTGCTGTGTGCCTCAAGCTCTTTACCAGATTTCTCTGAACTGCAGTCTTTCTTTCAGGTTGGATCATGGCCTCCATGCCTCAATGGCCCTGTGAGGCTGTCTACTCATTATAGAATTCAGGTGAGACCTTGCTTCTCATAAAACGGCATCAAAAACCCTCACACCACACAAATACAAGGTATTAAAAATCTCTTACATCCTTTAAGAGAATGAAGAAGAGTCTGTACAACACAAAAGAAGCTATCTGCTGTTGTTTCAAGCCCAGATGTACACAGACCCTCCAGACTGCTGATGGTCCTGACACTGGCTCTGAACACCTATCTGATGGCTCCCACCTGCACCAGGCACAGTGTCAGCCTCTGGCTGCAGGATACATGCAAAAATGCAAGGTCCTGATGCAGAGGCCACCTATTCTGTGTCCTCATGGGCCACAGGGTGGGCAGAGGACAGTGCTCAAAGCCCTGGAGCACAGAAGAGGACAAAGCTGGGGGGATGCCAGACCTGTCAGTACACAAACTGGAAGCATGGAGCCTATGAGGAGTAAGAGCACAGCAACCTGTCTGAGACCCTGAGATGAGAAGTGGGGCATGTCAGTCCTGGGGAGAGATAAGGAAAGAAAATATTAACAGATGGGCCCCGGCATGGGCTCCGGAAGCAGTCTCTCTGGAGACCCCTGGGAGACTCTACAGCACCTCTCAGAAATGTGCCAGGGAAGCTTATTGTATCCTCTAGTTCCTGTCCCTCACTGGTTCAGGATGGCCCCCAGCTCCTCTTACCAGCTACCCTATGCCACCAGCAGGTACCGCATCTTTCAAAGCCCAGAGCAAGGTCTCAGGCAGGGATCCATTTCACATGCAGGCATTTCACATCTGAAGCCAGTTGAGAGACCAGAATTGCCTGTCGGAGCTGTGGGGGCCTCAGCATAGACTGAGAAGATCTGGGTGGGGCGTTGACGGTGGCTGCATCTTGCAGTGAGTGGGCCTTGCACTGTACCCCAGGAGGAAAAGGTGAACATGGAGAAACACATTAGAGACTGTAAAAGGCTTTGTATAATGCATCGAAGAACTTGGGAGCCATGGGGTGGTGGGCTTGGGGGTGGGGTTCGGGGAGGCAGGGTGACACGGTGTGAATGGTGGTTTATGCAGACCGCTGACTGCCTTCCAGAAAATATAGTGCAGCCTGCAAGACTGGAGCCATGAGTACAGCTGAGGAGAAAGTGTTGGGAGCATGAAAACCTGGGAGAATGCAATGCTGGCACACCAGCCCTTGTCCTGTCTGAAGGAGAATGGCAGCTTCTCACCACCCTCCCTTCTGGCTTGCATGCTGCCAATTTGGGCCCATTCTTTCACAGTGAGAAGACATCTCCATAACCCTGGGCCAGCTTCTGCCTCAGTTTCCCTGCTCAGGTTGAGTTCCTTAGTAGCAGAAGGGTCCTTCCCTGAACCTCAGCCCCAAGCCTGGTCCCAGTTCTTGGCTTGGCTCTTATCACATCCAATCTCCAAGGAGCAGCGTCCTTCCAGGAAAAAGAATGACGTCTTCCTCATCCCTGTCCCCGCCCCAGGGCCTGCCATGTCCCCATTGCTTGCACACTGAGACCCATATTCCAGGGCATTTCACCTGTGTCATCTTCCTTAAGAGATCTTCAAAGAGGAAGAAGTGACCCAGTTACACAAGAAGACCTGGCAGAGAGCTGAGGTAGCTGCTCCAAGGGCCACCCGTATGGATTAGGTCCTAACTCAGTCCCAGGTACCTCTCCAACTCTCACTGGAAGTGTGACACTAAGACCCCACATCAGTGAACACCTAGAGGCGGGGAGCATGGCCTGTAAAGGGCAGGTGGCTTTGCTTTTGGTCTCCAGCATAATGGTCTGAGGTCTTCCCGGGGTTCAGGGGCTGTTTTACCTTAGGAAGTCAGGAGTTTCTGTCTTGTCAGTTTCTGTTTGTCCTCTTGCACATATGGCCACAGAACGTGCTGAGTAGACAGCCAGAGGGGGTAGGACTGGCCTGAAAAGGGGTGCAGCAGGGGCTGACCTGATGGACGACGAGCCCGGGGAGTCCCCGCGCTGCACCCGGACCCCAGGCCTGACAGTCGGGTCAGGGCCTCTGCACCTACCCAGCCTCCACCCTGCTCTTCTGCTGAAGGGCGTAACCCACGTCCCCACCGCCTCTCACTGCTCTAGAAAGCCACCTAGTCCCTTTCTCACCATAAAAGTCTTCCCTTTATTTTTATCCTTTAATATGGTTACAGCAGGACTGGGGGAGGTGGATTTTGGCCTCCAGCTACATCTGCCCTTCATTTAAAACAGCCCGACTCCCACAAGGCTGGAAAACAAGTCCCCAGTTCCTCTTTTATAGTCTTCCTTAGATCCAAATCCAGAGTTATTTTTGCCGACAGATTGTATCAGCCTGGAGCCCGTTTGTCTCCAGAAAGGGACACTCTTGCTTAAAAAACAGAACTTTCGGGCACACCACAACCGCCCAGACCCCACCCACGAAGGGCGCCAGCAGGAAAGCCCGTGCTCTCCCTCCCCGCAGCTCCCGGAGACTGCACTGCTCCCGAAACCTGGGTGTCCACATCCCGCACTACTCAAGTCATTATCTGGTCAGCGAATAGAAAGTGTGTTCTGTTTTCTTCTAAAAATATAGAGACAGGTAGTTTGTGATTTTGCTATTATCGTACTGGGTCATTTACAAAGAATGTCTGGACAAAGACCACCCAGGTTTGTCGGAGAATTCACAGCAAAATAAAAGACAAAAGGAAGAAAAGCTGTGACTCCACCACGCAGTGGCGGTACCTGTTCCAGGGCCCCACTATGTGCCGCTGTCCTTAATTTTCCAGGCTGAGCTCTGACCCCAAGGCCACGCCCTCCTGCTGGGAGGTGGAGCTAAAAACGGCTCCGCCCAGTGAGCTCAGTCAGCGGCTGAGTGGCTAATTGCTCAGTAGCCCACGTCCTCCCCGCAGGCTCCCCGCGCCAAGGAGGAGACACGGGAAGCCCAGGCACGCTGTGATTTGGAGAAGAGGAGAAAAAGGAGGCTGTGTGCAGGTGCAAAGGCCAAATTGTCCGGGCAACTGAAGGGAAAACGCTTCCCAGCACAAGCCACAAGCACAGGTGCGCCTGGGATTTCAATAGGCACATGCAGGAGACAGGAGCAGAGATACGAGGTGCGGGGAGGGGTGCCGCTGCTTTCAGAGTCCAGAAGCCGAATGGGGTGTGATGTATCCATCCACGCGCCTGGGTCACAAAGGAACCCTGGCTGTGGCTGTGAGATTTCTTGTTAGGAAAGAAAGTTAGCAAGAGCTAATGGATTTCCTTCGAGCTTCTGTATATTTTATTTGGGCCAGGATGGAAGGGAGTACGCATTAATCGTGCACATTTGGCTGAACGTTGCAAGATATTCATTCATCTCTGTATTCCTTCAGCCTGCATTTATTATTCATAATGATAGCTACCATTTAGGGCTCTTCCACTGCGTGGCGGGTGCTGCACCGAGCACGTTATGTATGATGTCTGACTCAGGCCTCGCAGCTTCCCTGGAAGACAGACGTGACAACCTGCATTTTACTGATAGCAAAACAGTCTTGGGAAGAGACAGTGACTTGCCCCGCAGCCTGTAGAAGCAAAGATTCAGAGCCGGGCCTGTCTGCCTCCAACATCAAAGTGCGTTTATTTCTTTAAACCTTATACTGGGGAAGGAACCCACACTGAGCTACATACTCAGCCATTTTTATTTATTTATTTTATCTTGAAGTAGAGTCTCACTACATTGTGGAGTAACCCAGGCTGGGCTCAAATTTGTGACCCTCCTACTTCATCTTGCCAGAGTACTGGGATTATAGACATAGCTGCCACGCCCAACAGCAGTCCAAGCTCCTGACTGCTAGGTCTTTCATCGCTCCGTGGGAGTCTCTATGTCTGGCCTTGGGTTGGGCACTAAAATAAATGTTTGATGAATGCAGCATTTCTGGAGTGACACAGTAGAGATCCAACTAGGGCTCTCAGTGTGATAAGGAACCAAAGCGGAATTCTCCCTTTACACACAGAAAGGTGCCTGCTAAGCAAAGAATCTGGGTCTGGGTGAGCTTCCAACAAGGTCTCCCACTGTCTCGGAGTAACTGTTAACAAAAGTGGCTCCATTCTCTACCTTGCTGTGGCTATGAGGCATAGCATCCTTCACAGTTCTTCTCATCTTGATGCTCAGCTGGTGACAGGACTTACTTTGGTCAACAGTATGCAGTACTAGTCACGGCCAGTTCTGAGCCTAGGCCTCCAGAAGCATGTGGCTTCTCCTCCCTTTCTTCCTCCCTCCCTCTCTCTTAAAACCTTACCATCATCATGTGACAGCCCCACTGTAGATTTATCTACTCCATGATGATAGCAGCTCTAGGAGGGTCAAAAAAACTTAGAGAAGTACTTCAGAGCTTTCTGCCTCCCCGAAGTTCTTTTTCTTCTCATACTTGCTTGGGATTGACAATATTGTACCATAGCTGCTCAACTTTTTTTTTTTTTTTTTTAAGATTTATTGCAGCTGGCTTTGTTCCCTACAAGCTCCAAAATTCACTTCAGCTCTTGACCTTGAAAACAAAACCTTTTCCTAGTGAAGCCAGAGTTGGACACCCCACCTGTCAGACATGGGGACTCATGAGTGGAAAAAGCACTGTGGCAAGGATGATGCTTGTGGAGCAGTGAGAGTTCTAGAAGGAAACCCTTCAGAGAGCAGAAAAAGGAAGGTATCAAGGTGAGGCAGGTGGTAGCTTAGAAAAAGGCTGGAGAAAAAAGGAAAGAAGGGCTGGCCCAGCTCGGAGCCAATTTTGTGGACTAGATCTGAGGTATCAGATAACCAAGGAAATGGCTGGGACAAGAAGAGAAGCTCCTGGTTGGAGCCTGATTTCCAAAATTAGATCTACCTTTCTGAGTTAAACTTTGGGCCAGAACCAGCATGCCCAGGTCTAAATACAATTAAAAAATTAATCAAGTAACTTAGCTTACATGCAGGAGGTCCCCAGGAGGTACCCAGTGGTCTTCTACCAGCCCTTCATGGATCCTAACCCTAATTACCATATCATTGACTATGCAGATTTGACACTCACTCCCATTTACTCCCAGGCTTTGGTTGCCATGTCAGTTTCTCCAAGAGTCATAAAAAATCAAAAGCTCATTGCCCTATGGAGGGGTTGAAATAAGCATCTTGTTGGGCCGGGGAGTTAGCTCAGTGGTTCCGGCGCCTGTCTTGCAAGCGCAAGGGCCCAGGTTCGATTCCCCGGTAACCACATAACAATACTGGGTGTGGAGACCCACACCCAGCAGCAACCAGTTCCACATACCACAGTGCCGGGCGTGGTGGCTCATGCCTGTAATCCCAGCACTCGGGAGGCAGAGGCAGGAGGATTGTGATGTGAGTTTGAGGCTGAGCTCAGGGCCAGCCTGAACCACAAAGCGAGACCCTGTCTCAAAAAACCTTAAAAAAAAAAAAAGAAATAAGCATCTTGTTGGCAAGTAATCCATCAGACTCAGCCCTCAATCCTACCCTAAGGTTTAAAACCCTCTTCTCACTGACCCACTCCCATCCTGTGGAATGTGTCTGGTCTTTTCTCTTTCAAATAAATAATTAATCTTGCTTCAACTCTTGGTTGTTGTCTTAGTTATACTTCTCACTGCTGAGACAAAATACCCTATATTCAAAATTAATAAAAGAAAAATTTACTTCAGCTCATGGGTTGTAGAGATTTCAGTCTATAGTTAGCTAGCTCCAACACACAGAGTTGTAGCAGAAGAGAAACAGTCCACAGCAAGACAGGAAGGAAGCAGCAAGCAGCAGTAGCAACAAGCCTGCCTCTCCCTTTTATCTCAAACAGGTTACAAACTTTTGAGTGGTGCCGCCCATATCTAGAGATTTACTGCCTTCAGTAAATCTATTCATCCATACTCAGAACTATGCGAATGCTAAGCAATGGACTAATTTACTGCCACACAACCTTAAATCTAGTATCGCATGCCCTAAATCCAGCTAGACCCAAAAAGCCCACCTTTGACTGCATGAGCCTTTGGGGGGAACATCCCTACTTCCAGGTTTGAAGCCCGAGCCCGAAATTACCATGACGGGCTCACTACAAGCATCTGAGGCCCTTAAGACCTCTCAGGCAATTTAATGAAAGAAAGACACAGTCAATTTTTATCACATGGAAGCCGTTCTTAATTGCATACTCCCATCTATCAGCGCTGTGCAAGGGATGGCTTGAAGCCCAGCTTTAAGGGGAAAAATTGAGAAAAAATTTGTATGATGTCAAAATTCTATCTCTCTATTTTAACTTTCACACTGTTTTTCTGGATACAGAATCCATTATGGTTTTTGTTTAGAAGTCCCTCCAAAGCCTCATGCTGTCACAGGTGGCTGAATCTACAGTTTGTGATGCTGGAATTGATTCATGGACAATGCTACGATCAAGGACACTAGGACCAATGGTGTGAGTGCTACACACACTAAGTAGTCTGGATAAGATATAAGGAATAGAAAGAACTGTGGTCCTGTCTTGCTTGCTTTGCTGCTCTCTGCCCATCATGAACTGTTTCTCCTCTGCAGTGCCAGTCTGCCATGCCACCCTGCCTTGGAGCCAGCTGATTATGGACTGAAACCTCTGCAAACTGTGAGCTAAATAGTGAAAGGCTCGCCGGGCATGGTGGCTCACGCCTGTAATCCCAGCACTCGGGAGGCAGAGGCAGGAGGATTGCTGTGATGTGAGTTTGAGGCTGAGCTCAGGGCCAGCCTGAACCACAAAGCGAGACCCTGTCTCAAAAAACCTAAAAAAAAATTTAAAAAAATAAAAAAAATAGTGAAAGGCTCATCCCTTTTAACTTTAATGTTGACTATTTTGTCTAAAACAATGAGAGAAAAGTAACTAAGACATTATCCTCCTGTCACTATAGCAACCCACATGACCTACTAAGGGCCTCTGCGGGAGCCATGAGGAGGAAATAGATACATGCAACCCCCACAATGAGTGCTAATGTCCCCCATGTGATCGTCAGTTCTGGCACTTTGGATCACCCCTCTAAAACTCAGAAAAGACCCCACTCCTTGACATCCCCAGAGATCCACTGAGGGTAACTTCATATGAGCCAGGGTGAGCTAGCTATTCAGGACTTTCTTTATAAACAAGTAGTAGGAACGTGTTATTAAATATGCTCCCTTTTATTCTTTTTCACCACTACCCAGAACAAAAGGCTTTACATCTCTGTCCAAAACCATTTCAGATGTAAGCAACACATTCCCTAGTTGGTAAGTAAGTTATACCTCTGATTTGTTGATTCTACATTTGAAGAAATTCTCCCCAAAATAACCCTTTTCTAAGATTTTGGGAAAATTCTGGATGGTTTTAAGGGGCCTGTACAATGCCAGATTCCTATCAGAAGGAATTAGGAGGAAAATCTAAGGTTCAATATCAGAAAATTATGGACCGTCACAGTGAAAAATTGTCTCTACTCTCACAAATGGGCTGGGTTGCCCTGGCCATGACAGGAAGGGAAGGCCCAAGGCCAGGCCATGACATGCTGCAGTGAGTGAAGGGATCCTTGGACACACTTTGTGAAAACAGTCGTGTTGGATCTCTTACGCTTTCTCCTAACACTAGTATCATCAACCCCTGCCTTCCTTCTCTTCTCTGTTCAACTCAAAGACTCCAAAAGACATCATCTCACTGCCACCCATTCCCTGCCTGAGTGTCTCCTCCAGTGGGGACTCAGGTCCAGGTCTCTTATTCTCTCCCCTCCCGATGAGAGATGGGATGAATGGTCACTTCGACTGCAGTAGTGCTCAGTCACCTGGACTCAGCCTTGCGGCTGCAGAAAGGACTCATAGGTAAGTGGACTGGATTGATTCTCTAAGGTAAGTGATTTCCACATGTGCTCCAGTCCCCCAAATGCCACAGGTAGAGCAGAGCAAATGGGCAGGGGTGAAAGCCTTATCTCTGCCCTGCCTCACTCACCTCACTTTGGCATCCTACCAACTGAGGTGTCTGCAAGGGACTGTTGTTTTGAAACTGGATTCTCTGACCTTCTAAAAACAGTTGGGAGCCAATATTTCATGTTTTCAAAACAGAACAATGAACTGTTTCTGACTTCTCTGTCCTTTGGGTACTAGAGTTTGGTAATTGCATTGCCATTTTTATGTTAAGAGATTTAAAAATAAAAATTTATGAGATCTAAGCTATTATGTTAAGGTCTGCCAACTGCTGTAAACCCAAGACCGGGCTCTGCAGGCTAACCTATAGTCACACTTTTATTTGTGCTCAAGACACCAGTACTAGCAACACCAGGATGGGCTCTCCTGAGGAGCAGGATGTATGCAACCTAGGAGACCCTTGTGTGCGTGTGTGTGTGTGTGTGTGTATTTGTGTGTGTACACACACACAGAGACACATGGGTACAGTGGTGATGGTAGGGAGCCAGTGCCTTAGGGATATATTTTTAGAATTTCCCACCTGGTATCCTCAAGCTGTTCCCTAAGTTGTAGCTCTAAGCATCCCAGGAACCTGCCTCAGAATTCATGGAGCCAGTCCTGTTTGGGGAAAGAATGGGAAGCATCCCTGGTTCATTGTCTCATGTCAGAACGAGAACTATCTGGAAAGGAAAGTGAGATCAAGCAAGTCTCAGATAAGAGAAGAAATTCATGACAATGAGAGTGTTAGAGACAGGCAGAGTTCACTCACAAAGTTAAGATTTAACTACTCCTAGCTCTAATATGGTGGCCACTTCCACCATCTATGCCCAGTAACAAGTAAGGACAGGGCTCGGGCCATGCTGCTGACAAGCTTTGGTGAGAAAGGCAACCATGGGCATAGGGCCCACACATCTCCTTCAAGTAAAGGTCATGCTGTCCTGCTCAGGATGAGAGTGGAGCCAGACCCCCAAGATACAGAGGAGAAATTGGAGCAGCATCCCACCAGCAGCAGATGCAAGAGCCAGGTAGGTCCCCCTGTAGTACTATCTTAATACTCTGCGATGAAGAAACTGCTCAGCAAACAGCATGTACTCTGGCTGCTCACTGTGTCCTCAGCCCCACCCAGAGGAGCCCTCAGTCTCTAGGATCATCAGCCTTTAAGGGAAAATCCTATAAGTAGAAGAGCTATGAATTTTGGCAGCACTCCTGGTGTGTGTGTGTGTGTGTGTGTGTGTGTGTGTGTGTGTGTGTGTGTGTGTGTGTTTTCCAAAACACACAAGGTAAGTGAGCCAGGATAAAAATAGACAGCAGCAGAGAACTGGGGGTGGAGCAAACTCCAGCAGGTATGAGTGACTATACCACTGCATACTTTTCAAATAGACTTCTCCAGGCCAAGCCCAGTGGCATATGCCTGTAATCCCAGCACTTGCGAGTCTGAGGCAAGAGAATTTCAGAGAGTCTAAGGTCAGCCTGGACCACATAGAGGGCTCAAGAGTTGGCTACAGAGAGACACCTTGTCTTTAAAAAAATAAATGCCACATCTGTAGAGGAATAGCCAGTGTGGATGTAAAACCAGAATGATCATGCCCTTGGTCACGAAAGAAACATCCCTACCTGGGGCCAATATCAGGCAGAACAGCTTGGATTTTGAAATTCCCCCAAACAAAATGGAGCCCTCTTCACAGATTTTTTGGTTCTTGGTCTAAAGAACGTCTTTTAACTCAGAGACAATGAAACAATTTATGAAATGGAGGGATCCTGCTTAGAAAAGTGGAATCTCTCCCAACCAGAGTCCTGAGATGCTCTGACCTGGCTCAGTATTAATGTCTCAGTCCTGGGTGAAATCATGAGGCAAGATGGTCTCAAAGCAAGCACGCTTTCATTCATGGTCTCAATCAACAAAACCTCCTGGTAAAGAAAATCAAGGGAGCTGTTCATTCGCCTATTCAGTGTCGACCAACAGTGTGGCAAAGGAGAATTCTAGATCACTGGGTGGATATAAAAGCCATTATCTAGTCTTAGGCTGTAAAAAATAAACACCCCTGAGAAGAGCTTTGTCATGGATACACTGAGTTTCAAATGCTTGTAAGATGTCCAAGTAACTGACTAATGGACTAAAGCAGAGCAGACAAATGGAGCGGTGGCCATGGCCATCATGAACAGGTGAAGGAGCAGCTCTGGAATGGAAAATATCCCCTCGGTGGATTCAGAGGACAAATCTGAGAAGCACCAACAATCCACTGGATAGAGAAGGAAAACACCTGAGGAACATCCAGGAGGGAGGGTCAGGTGAGTCCACAGGTGCCAGGACCTCAAGGAATATAAAGACCCATTGGAGATGCTAGTGAGGAAAAAGTAAATATCGTCTTCAGGGCAAGAGCCAACTTCCAGTGGACTGAGATGTGAGTAGGTAAGGCCAGAGGTAGTCACAATGAGGAAAAGGCAACAAGGGAGGGCTGTGTTTGCTTTCAGTAGGATGAAAAGGCTGGGCACAGCTACTGAAAAGGAAGGGACAAATTAAGATGGAAGAAGGATCAAGGAATGTGATTGTGACCCAGGAAGGTTCTCCTGTGGTGGACAAGGAGGAAGGAGTAGTATGGCTTAGATCCAGATGTCCCCCCAAAGCCGCAAGTGTTTGGAACATGAGTTCACAGGGGATTTGCTGTAAGGAGGTAGGGCTTGGTTTACAGCCAGGTCCCTGAAGATGTGACGTGGAAGTGTGTGTGACTCTTCCAGCTCCTCTGTTCTCTCTCTGCTTCTTGGCCACTGGACATGAGCAGTTTTGCTTCCCCCGGACTTTCCCACTGCACTCTTTCTGCCTTGGAGCCAGCCAACTTCCAGGAACTGTGAGTCAACACAAAGCTCTCCTTTAAATTATGGGTGTCAGGTATTGCTTCTCAGCAATGAAAACTCAGTAAGACTGTAGGGAATTCTCACCAGTGGCAGGAAGCCATTCCCAAAGGCCTACAGCAGCAGAGGAAGTGGGGACTTTGAGGGAGCCAGTGGCCAGCCTACCTCCTCAGAGCCAGTAAGTGATAGAACCAGGCTTCAGATCCAGAACATGTGACTCCGAATCCATGCCCTTAATACCATGTCCCCAGTGAGAAAGATCAAAGTAACTTTTTCTCCTCTTCCCTCCCCACAAAGATCATCCTTTCCGGATTTCCTTTTCAAAGTTTGCTCTTCTTATGGGAGAAAAGGAAGAAAGCAAGCCAAGGCCAACTGTCATTCTGCTCTGGCTCTGAGGAGGGCACCAGCTGGGGAATTAGTACAACTTTTCCCATTTCGTAACAACAGGCCTGGAGTCTATAGGGCCTTCCCCTTCAAATGATAAAGCAATTCATAAACAGGAGACTTGCAGGCGAGAGCAATGAATCTCAGAGGCCCTGCTAATTAAAAAGCCCGTATTACATTACTTCCTCAAGGACTCATCTTCTAATTTTTAGGATTATGCTACATTGATTAATTTATACAAGTTTTTAATCCCTCTGTGCTTAATGAAGTCCAGGAACATGGGAACAGGAGCATAATTGAGCTTCATATTATTTTATTAGGAAGAGTTATGGCCCAACGTGACACAGAGAAGTTTGTGTGAGTGGGGAGGAGGAAGTACTCAAGCCGTTAACCAATTGCTTTCCAAATCCCAGTGGAGTCATTCCTTCGGGGCAGACAGTGCTGGGGTTTCACGTCACAAGCTCTGCTCTGCCATTGTCCATGGAGAGTCACCAGCTTTGTTACGGTTCACAATGCCCTTCCCACCACCTCAGCCACCTTCTTTTACCGAGCAGTCCGTTCTGACACCCCTAGCTCCATCCTGGACTCTGGCCCAAGGCTCCTTGTGGCCCTTTGTTGGGGGGGGGGGGTGTATAGTTCTTGATTTGTACAGCTGTGAGCTCAGGCAAAAGACCTAATGCTGGTTCTTCCTATCCCACCCTCAACCCCAATTCCTCTCACACCCTCTGGAGGACAGAACTGGAGTTCTTTGCATGAAACCAGTGGAGCCAGCATCCAGCTTTGACTGGGTGAGGAAGATTCCAGAATAAACTTCAGATGAAGTTTATTCTGACTCCAAAGGAAGCAATATCCTGAATCTGCACTGCATTTTGATCCTTGATTTCTCCCTCAGTTCATCTCTACTGAAATAAACAAATATCTTTTAGTCCGTGTCCCTGTCTTAGTCTACTTGGATTTCTATAACAAAATGGCATTTAGTGTAAACAACAGACATTTGCCTTCTCATAATTCTGGAATCTAGAAGCTTGAGGTCAGGATACCAAGTATGCCTCATCTCTGGAGAGGCTTTCTTTTGACTTACAGATGGCCACCTTCTCCCTCTTTTCTGTACAACCCATAGAGAGAAAGAAGAAGAAACAGAGCAAGATGAAGATGGTCTGTTGTCTCTTCTTACAAGGGCATTACTCCTGCCATGAAGGCCCCATGGCTCCACCTGAATCTAATTACCTCCCAAAGGCCTTATCACCTGGTACCATCTCAAGGAGGATCCATAGGACCATTTATATATAAACCCATAGGACCATTTACATATATTATTGGTGCAGGTGTACACTGGAGTATGGTGACCACTCACAAAGCATTGTGCACATACATTCACACTGCCAGTTACATAATCCACAGCCTGACTTCCAAAGTCAGGTGCATAGGGCATTCTGTGCTGAAAAGATAGGCTCAAAACCCTACATGAAACTTGACGTAATGATGAAGGTGACATAATACCACTTACCATGTGACCTTGGGCAAGTTACTAATACTTCCACATCTCCTGGTCCATGATATGCAAAATGGAGACAGAGCTACTGAGAGAACTAAATCAAATAAAAATGGGTAAGATATTTAGAAAAAAGCTCTGATTTTCTACTTTTAATGCCTCTTCCTGGCATTATTAAGATTATTAGTATCTTCTCTTGGCCAGTTTTATAAAGGTTCCTAGATCTTTTACAGCCTACACTGTTAAGCAGGAATGATCTCTGATTGTGAGACTTTGAATAGTTTTCAGTTTCTGCTTCATGCATTTAGGTAATTTCCTTTTAAGAAATGATGCACGCATTTACTTCTACAACCAAGGGGGAAAAGAATATTAAATAAAATCAGGAAGGAGTAAGTTCTTTCCCCTAATTAGCACTGTAGTATCTCCATGAACACAGCATTCAGTAAAGTGTCTTGTACCTCTAGAATCTGGTGTGTGTGTAGGAGTTGAGGGGCATACCGAGAAAAAGATTCAGCTCTCCTAGCCATCGTCACACTCCAGTTTCCCCCAGTACTACCATAGCAAAGTGATTAAGTTTGTTCTAAGATGGGCAGGAAGAAGATAGAAATATTTGACAACTATATATATATATATATACACATATATATGTGTATATATATATATATATATATATATATATGTATATATATATAATCCTCCATGCAGACATTCCCCTATGTCTAACATAGGCGACATTCCCCTATACAGTTAAGAAAGTTCATTCTAAAACCCTGTCAGTGGGCTGAATGTGTTATTTTTAAGCTCCCTGAGAAACTGAGTCCCTAATTAGGACTCTCAGCAAAGCCTCCACCTCACTATTGCACACATCCCAGGCTCTCAAGCGCACCTGCAATGATATTCTCTATGTGAAGTGGAAACATGGCAGATCCATCCATCTGTGCAGAAGAATTGTAGAATTAGTTATTGGAGGAGTACAGGTCCTGAGGGCTATGGCTTTTAGTTACCAGCATTTCAATATGGAACCATGACCATCAAACCCGTGTCCTTGTGCTTGCAAAACAGGCCCTGGAACCACTGAGCCCAATCCCAGGCCTTATTTTCCCAAATTTTTATGGAACCCTCATAACAACCATCAGGAATGTGTAATTATTGGAATAATCCCATTTTGCCAATGAGAAAAGGAGGCATGGGAAAGTAACGATTTTTTTCTCAAACCTACTCAGCCAATTAGTGGCCTCCTGGCTCTGCACATTTGTGAAAGTAAATTCAAACTCCGGCTTCTTATACAGGTAGCGAGTTCTGTATCACAAGAAGCAATCAGAGACCAATATTTATCTTTCAAGAATGCCTAGGAAAGGATACCTGCCACAGGAGTTGGCTCTGAAAGTTCCCCCTTACACTATGATTCCATAATCTGAGACACACAGGACCAATCACAAAAGCATAGCAGTTCAGAAAAGAGTAGAAGGATCTCATTTACAGTAGACAAAAAACAGAAATAACAGGACAGCAGAGATAAGCCAACTGACCGATGCCGAAAGCTCTCAAAGAACCCTGATCCAATGGTGGGCTTCATTCCCCGACCCCTCTCGTTCAGTGGTCTGTTAAAAGTAACAATACTAGCAATAAAAAACAAAGAGAAAGAAAAAGATAAGTCCGAAGAAGGCATAACATGTAACAGCGTATTGCAATAGTGTAAGAAGGAAGAAAGGACCAGTCTTTCTGAATTACCACTGGAATCTGTCTCTCTGGAGGGAATGTGAGTTGTAGCCACCTTTCTTCAGCCCACTGTTGGGCAAGGCTGCTGCCTCCTTCACATGTTACTTCCCTTGTTTGTTTCTTTGTGTTTTGTGGTGCTGAAAATTGAACCCAGTGGGCCTCCTACTGAGCTACAACCCTAGCCTGTTCTGTTCTTTTTTCTTTCTTTCTTCCTTCCTTCCTTTATTTCTTTCAACTAACAACTTTTCTTGGGTTTATATTTAAGTTTGTTTACACATGTTTAACTTCTCTGAAAAGTCAAAGATTTTGTTTTTCCTTGTTGGTTTTACTAAATCACACATCCAACAGCCGTGTGAGATAGTTCTGTGGTACCAAATTCTCATCTGCAGGGCTAAGGATGTAGTTCAGTGGCACAGCAAGTGCCTGGCAAGTGTGAGTTTCTGCGTTTGATGGTATGTATCTCCTCCCAGTCTCCTGGCACTTCACTTCCACTGCAGTTTTAGAAACACAATCAAAATAAATGTTTACTGGTAAAAACTATTGATCTGTTTTTATGGTTTGTTCATTTATGTCTTGTGAAATAATTCTACCCTAGAAATGTAATTGCTTTGTGTGTATATAAATGTTCAACCTTAGAGGGTAAAAGGCTTTCCAATAACACCAGTAAGACAATGTCACAGAGACAATGTGCACTCAGAGCCCATCTAGTATTAGGTATTTTCATACTTTTAATTTTTTCCATTTGAATGGATGAGGGTGGTTCCCCATTATAGCCCTAATTTGCATTTCCTACATTATTGATTAGATGTTTATTGGCCTTCTAGATAATCTTTACATGCAAAGTGTTAATTATGATTTTTACTCACTTAAATTTGTTTGTAATTTCTCTTCTGATTTTTAAGAGTAACTTCATATTCCTGTTACTAATCCTCCTTAGGCTATGTGTATTATAAATGGTTTTTTGCTGAAGTATAGAATATAATTGATTTCAGTATATTGCCCCCAGTTTGTAACTTGTCTCTTCACTTTTATAAGATGTCTGCTGAAGAATAAAAATTCTTACTTGTAATAATGTCCATTTACCAGCCTTTTATATAATAAATACTCTTCTTTATTTTAAGACATCTTTCCCTACCCTTGAAAACACCCAGGATCAACTCTTGCTTTTGTAGTACAAGACACAGCATAAAAACCATCCATGACAGTATGATTTGTAAAGGCAAACATGCTTTTGTAAAGGCAACAGCCAAATGCCCATCACTGAGAGCGTGGATGAACCAACTACATATATTGCACATGGAATATCATTAAGTGATGAAAGGGATTAACTACAATGAGACAATGAGCTGGAAGAACCTTGACAGCATCACAGAAAATAAATAAAGTAATACCTAAAGGATTAAAAGCAGCTTTGTATCCTTTTCATAAAGTTAGAAGTAACCATATTAAAAATATATACTTTTCAAAAAACAAGTGGAGTAAAACAACATCAAAAGAAAATAAAATAATCTTGAGCATACGACCATAATGATAGTTTCCTGTGCTTGCTTTGGCAGCACATAAGAATAATGATAGTTTCTTCGTGTTGTTGAGACAAAGGGGCAACATATAGGGAAGCCAGACTTTCAGATGTAGGCTATTATCTCAAGACTGATTTTTCCAGTGCTCATGAGACTGAGGTAGGAGAAATGCCATGAGTTTGAGACCAGCCTGCGCTCTACAGTGAGACCAAGGCCAGCCTGAGACACAGAGCAAGGCCCTGTCTCAAAAAATAACAGACAAAAGACTCTTAATTTTTGTGTGAGGTGGCGAGTTCATCAGTGTTCATGCCATTATTAACAATAAGTGAATATAACAGATACAATAAGACTGGGAAAAATGGTGGTTTAAACTGTGTTTAAATCAAGGATTATAATCAACTCATTTGTGTGAAATTACAATTGGTTTTCAGTTTTAATTTTTAATGATTTTCTATACTGAGATCATCGGCACAGTCTTCCCAATCTTCATCTGAAATGTTTAGCTTTTATTTTCTGTTTTTAGGTATCTAAAATGTTCTTGGAGGCACACGCGCGTCAATATGGATAATTAATTGCCTGATGAATCTGTGTATTTGCTGTGTCCTCGCTGTTACTTGGAGGTTGATGTGTTTGTCTGCCTTCTCTATTCTGTTCATCACGAAACAGCTATACATTCTTAATTAGCTTTATAACCAGTCTTGGTGCCCGACAGAATCAGTCCTTCACCTTATTTTGTTCCAAAAAGGGCCCTCGCTATTCTCAGTCCTTGGTTGATCTGTGTACAATTTAGAAAAGACCTATGAAGCTCAAAAAATACCATGTTAAGATTTTTATTGGCATTTGTGTTGAAATTATGAAACTAAGTTTAGAAGAACCAACATCTCTTCAATACACATAGAGTCAACCTATCTTTGAACATGGGTATATATATCTCCATTCATTCAGTTGGGTTTTCTTCAAGTATTATAATCTTTCATAGTAATCAAATATAACATTAGTTGTATTTATTCCTTAGCCTGTTACATTTTGTTATTATTATAGATGGTGTTCTTAATGGCTTGTTGCTGGGGTTTAGAATTCATTTTTGTACACCAACACCAACAAAATTAACAAACTCTTATTAACTCTAGTTATTGTTGTTAAAGTCTCTTGGGTTTTCTGTCTGGATAATCATAATAGTTCATGCAAATGGCAAAAGTGTTTCTTCTTATGTCCCCTGTTTTATATTATTCTTCCATTATATTGGCTATGACTTTCAATGATATAGTGAAAAGAAAAGCTAAAAATATATCTTTGCCTTCTGAATTGTAAGAGAAATGTTTGTATCTTCTCAGTATATATGAGGGGTTTTAAAAGTTTTTTCACATCTATTTCTCAGGGTAAATAAGTTCTACAGTACCAAGGCATACAAGCATAGAAGTTAGCATGTCTTTCTGTGTAACTGTGATAAATTTATACCTATAACCCTCAGGTAATTAATAGTGGTATCTGCTTGCATCATCAAAAAGGTTTTAGTTTAGACAATAAATTATATGTACCCACTAGCAGAAAGATAGTGTTAGATGACAACTTTAGGGAGGCAACTTGACCATTTGAGTGTGAAATCAATAGAAGGACCTCAGAAATTTCTGTCAGCCTAGAAATTCCAGAATGTTCCCTGAATTCTGAGAAATTTCCAACCAAAAGAAATAACTACATGCATCTTCCTCCCACAAATATGTGAGGAGAAATGCTCCAGAGACGGTCCCAATATGGCCCATTTTGCCTTGAGAGAAGCAAGAAACACATACAAAATGGAGTAATTATCTTATAAGAAACCAGCACAATTGGCAATCTGAAAATGAAGCCGCCAACAACTCCAACTGTCGCATGCTCTGTTTTGTCACTTACATCCCCAATATAAATGCAAAAATGTGAAAACCAAGGGCAAGATTGAATGGCAGTGGACCCACTTTGATGCTGGGCATGAGCCACTTATTGAAGACATAAATTATAGTGCTGTCACCATCACCCGTCCTATTTGCAAATAAATGTTGTCATCTAATTGTACAAGACTTGGAGACTGTTTAACAAGTTTCTCGGAGGAAGGACCCGACAGCAGCTTAGATTCCCACACACCCAGATTCTATCTGTCCAGTTGGGTCATCTCTCTGTGTGTGGCTTTTTTGTTTTGCATGACAAGCATTGTTATCCCATCTTCTCAGCTTTTCCTGGAATTAAAGCTACAAAGGTTTGGTGTATTTCTTAACTGATTCCATTAAGAATGAGAGATGGAGAGAGACAGGCTCTGAAAATCAGCAGGGAAGGAGGTGTTTCTGTGATATAAGATGGATTGCCAAGCAGAATGACCATGGATGGGAGTTATACAGCAGAAACCCTTTTCTTTTCCTCTTGACCAGACTTTGAAAAATAAATAACACAAAACACGTAGGAGGCAAAGACTGGGAAAAAGGCCCGGGGAATCGCTCGCACACCTGGGGTGTGTCTTCCAGGCTTGTGGATGCCTACCCAACTTGTCACCCAGCTGCCCTGGGCCCTTCCAGGATGACAGAACAAGTACAAAGGGCAAAGCTCCAGACATTGGGCAGGCCCGGCCAGTGCATTGATTCAATAAGTAGCTATTGAGTCTTGGCTCAGTGTGGATCCCCCAGCAACAGACCTGCAGACAAGAATTCAAGCGCCAGCAGTTTGTTTAGAAAGTAAAGAAAACAGCTGGGAAAGAGCAAAAGTGAGTCAGTGCAGGAAATGGAGATGATTGAGTTTCCTGCGGTGATCTCTGAGATCTGGTGGTGAGTTTGTGCTTTTAGATTTATCCCTCCCAAGACTGAGAAGAGCTTAGTAAGAGATCAAAGGCTCTCCTCCCAGTGGTGTCCTCCACCTTCTAGTCTCCCACTCAGGAGGACAAAGCAGGATTCAGCAACCTGATAAAGTCCCCCAGCAAAGAAAGAAACTAGCCATTGAAAAGCACCAGTTGAGAAAATCTGGTACCACAAGGATGGCATCTGTGTCTTCTGTCAGCTCCTCCCATGTGCTCAGCTCCATGCTCCATGCTTGGCCATGACTGACTGAGTCAGAAATGGTCCCTGGCCTTGGGGATCATTGGAGGCAAACAAGTTTGCATGTTCTTGTTCCTCTCCCCATGCTCCTCAAGACAGACATGTCTTGGGGCCGGGGAGTTAGCTCAGTGGTTCCGGCGCCTGTCTTGCAAGCACAAGGGCCTGGGTTCAATTCCAGTAACCACATACCTATACTGGGTGTGGAGACTCACACCCAGCAGCAACCAGTACCACATACCACAGTGCCGGGCGTGGTGGTTCACGCCTGTAATCCCAGCACTCGGGAGGCAGAGGCAGGAGGATTGCTGTGATGAGTCTGAGGCTGAGCTCAGGACCAACCTGAAATCCAAAGCGAGACCTTGTCTCAAAAAAAACAACAACAACAACAACAACAAAAAAGACAGACATGTCTTAAGGCTCCACAAGCCCATACTTTGATGCTGACCCAGAGATCACTTTTGCTTTTGCTGATTTATTGACCTCTTTCCTGTCCTTTGCCTTTATCTCCCTTAATGCCACTCTCAGTTCAAAGGATTCAGGCTCTTAAACGTCTCCTTCTCCTTCCTCCCCATTGCCTGTGGTGATAATGGTGTTGAGCTATACCATTCGTGACCACACACTGTATACTACTCACTGGATTATCCGTGTGACACATGGCTATTATATCATTTAAATCTCTAAAAAATAGTAGCTTCACATTCCCGTTCCCAACTTACTCCTGCCTTAGTTTCACCTGACAGATGGATCCTTCTTCAAAAGCAACATGACCTAAATTGACTTTGAGATCCCTGGATCCTCTGGCTGCTGTACTTGGCCACCTAGTCACTCTTTTACCAAGGTAAGCCCTGTAGTGTTTGCTCAGGCTTGATGGCCATGAGCTGCCCAGGCCTGGTTGTCACTGGCCCCATGATGCCAAAAGCTCCTTTTTGCTCTATGCCAGTACAAGCCCTGTTTCTAAAGGGTAAGCTGAGATCAGCATCTTCTCAAATGCAGATCTCCAGAGGCAGAAGAACAAAAAAGACTTCTGTATCTGTGGCTGCCTTGGACAACCAAGTTTGGTCTTCTTTTCCTGTGTCTTTCTATTTTGCAGCCACCCTGTAAAAATGGGAAATTAGATTAAATCAAACTGTATTCCAAAGAGCCGTGATTCTGCTTCTCCTATATTTATGATTGCATTATCCTGTCTCTGATGATATGTTTGCATGGCACATCTAATGACAATGCCATGGTGATAAAAGGCATAGTTGCCCTGGTGGACTCCAGACACAGTGGTAAGGTGGTAGAATCCTGAGGGCATGGGGATGCAGGATACATTTGGCTGCCCCTTGTCTCTTGCATCAAAGAAGCTCAGATTCAGAGCCTGAGAAATTCAGACCAAGAAGAGTCAGTAACAACAAAAGGAAAGATAATTGCTCTTTATTGGGGAAAATAGAAACCACAAAGGAAAGCCAGCCTGCTTATCTTGCATTCTGGCAGAACTACAGACCACCAACTCAGATACTTCAAAAGACCCCTGGCTCCGTTCTTCCCCTCTCTGGGTCTCCTGCAGAGAAAACATCATAATAGATCGCCTCATTTTTTCGTGAACTTTTGAAGTCAAAATGTGGTCTGGTTAATTAGATGTTAGTGGGGGCTGGGGGAACTCAAATCCAAACTCAATAAATTTTATTTCTGAAAGACAAAGAGGTCAAGTGCATATTAAACTTGAACACTAAGGGAGCTCTGCCGGGGCATTTGTTCAGCCTGACTCCTTGCCTTTAAGGCAGAGAGAGTGCCAGGCAGCTTTTGGATCCTGGCTGGGTGAAAAGGCAGGCCTGGAAGGATGCCCATCTTGCATTGTGAATGAAGACAGAGGGAAAAAAGTCATTCAATGTTTTCAACATAAATAGCTCATTCCCGCAGTCAGAATTTGAAATTTCTGCCAATATGCAACTCCTTTCATGAGATTAGCCCGGTAAATAGCCCAGCCCTTCCTTTCACCCCTCACCAAAATCAAATCTACAAGCTCATGGTGGGCTTTCTCCTCCCACAGCCCTTGGAGGCGCCCTACTAGACTAGGGGCGGGAGGATGCCTCTAACCCTGCCTTGCCTCACCTTAGTGCTGATCCACATCCCCAGGATGAGACCTTCTTTGGCCTGTCCTTTACCTCCCCGTGCTCTTGACCTGACCAGTAAGGAACATGCACACACCACTCCTCAACTCCATGGCTGTAAGAAAACAAAGACCCATTAGATGTCTATGAGATAAAAGAACTTATCACCAGGAACTTATTACCTACCATGTACAGGGCAGGGACCCAGGAACAAAGATCAAATTTAGCTCCCTTTACTTTCCAGTTTGTATTCTCTACATATTTTACTTAGGACTAGCCTACCTCAGGTAATGAGTAAACCCTGCCTACCTTCCCCAGGATTCTAGTCAGCAGTTAGCCAATCTTGTTGATATGATCTGTGTCTTGATGTCCCTCAAAGTTTCATGTAGTTGCAGGCTAATTGGGAGGCAGCTGAATCTAAGGTGTATGAGTGATCTATGGTAGGGCTAGGCCCATGAGCACTATAATTAAGGGCAGGAGTACTACTTACCCAAGTAGTCTAAATAAGATTAAAGAGGCGGAAAGTCACTGTTAAGGTCCCTTGTTTATTTGCTGTCTTCTGCTGCCATGAATTGTTGCTCCTTTACCATCCTACCTTGAAGCCAGCTGATTATGCACTAAAACCTCTACAAACTTTGAGTTATATAAACCTTTCCCTTTTAACTTTGGACTTTGGGTATCTGGTCTCAACAACAAGAGAAAAGTGACTAACATATTTGTCAAGCAACATGGGTGATAATCTCAGCAATTTCCAACCTAAGTATAAATTTGTAATAAAATAGGCAGAGTTCAAGGCTAAATTCTTCAGGGTGGATTTGCAATATTCACCTTATTTTGCCTGGTTCTATTTGTTTTCTCCTTTTTTTTTTCCTTTGTTTTGATTGGGGAGTGAAGATGTTAGTCACACATGAGGTGTCCACATTAAGGAAATTACTGACTCGGCAGTTTAATTACACTTGGAGGCCACTACGTAGAACTGTTTTCCTTTATTTAGACAGTCTGGATCTTCTTAGTCATGATTTGGGAATGTGATAATCCAAGTGCTGCTTTATCCTGAAAACGTACCAAACCACCACAGCAGTCTCTCCGAGCAAACAAAATGTCATGGTGAGACACTGCTGTTTGCATGTCCCTAAAACCATCTATTTAGGATTTCTTGTCTGGCAAAATCCATCGATGCCTGCTGTAGTCCCGGGTGGGTGGTGACATAATCTGTAATTGTAGTCCACTGTTCTATTTCTGCAGCATGAAGAAACCCAGCTACAGTTGTTCCTCCTCTCCATACTGTACCTGGATTTTCTTCATAGACCCATTGTATTGAGCAGGGACTTTAAAAATCTCTACCAAGAGGCAATCTATCATAGTAGAAAGAGTTCTGAGAAACTTACAAACCTAGATTCAAAGCCTGAATTTGCCACCATTTTTAAATATCAGAGACTTAGTGTGGGAAATCTCTAAGAGCCATTTCTACTTTGGCTGCCTGAGAATCTAAATTGAGAATTTGAGGAAGCTGTTCCCAGTGATCAAACTGGTGACTCCCATCTGCCTAGTTTTGCTTTCTAAAAATAATTTACCAGAAGTCTCAGAGCCGTAGTTAAGGAGGCAGCAAAATCAGTTACCAAGGAGATTCCTCCTTTGCCAAGTGAAGGAAGCCATCCCCATGGAGAAGCAGAGACCATCATTTTCTAAGAGCCTAGAAACTTGGGTAGCAAGAGATGTGTCTAAGTTCAAAAACTCGCTTCCCATGCAAATTAAACCACAATAAGATCTCATCCCCCACACATAGCAATATAAAGAATATTACCAAAATTAAAAAGACCTAAGTGTCAGCAAGGATGTGATGCAAAGGGAGCCCTTGTACGCTATTGGTGGAAATGTATATTCATATATCCTTTATGGAAAGCAATATGGAGATTCCTCAACAACTTAAAAATGAAACTACTACCATATGTAACCACCACATCTCTTCTGGATATAGATCCAAACATGTGAAATCTTAAGTTGGAGAGATATTTTCCCTCTCACATTGATTGCAGTATTGTTTACGATAGGTAATATGGAATCAAGCTAAGTGTCCCTCGAATGAATAAGGAAAATGTAGTATACATCCAGAATGGAATGCTATTCAGCCTTAAAAAGAAGAAAGTGTCCTGGGCATGATATTTCTCCTCAGTGTACCCTCAGGAACACTATGTTAAATGAACAAAGCACAGACATACAAACAGCATGTGATCTTGTTTGTATGTAGAATCTAAAGAAGAAAGTAGAGTAGAGGTTACCCAAAGATGCAGAGTGAAGAGACAAAGGAAAAGCAGAAAGAATGATCTGTACGCATAAAATTACAGTCGGAAAAGAGACATGGTTATGGTGTTATGTTGCATAGTCAAGTGATTATGGTTGGCAATATTGTATGGAATATTTCAAGAGCCAGATGAGAAGACTAAATGTCTTATCACAAAGAAATAGGTAAAGTTTGCTGGTATAATACTGGAGAGGAATACATGGTACAAAAACAGACTTCTAGAAATCTACACATAGGTCTTTGGAGAAATACTGAATTGTATTTTCACGGGGCAAAACATCAGGAGACTTGACCAAGAATAACTATGGAATAGCTGCAAACTATGCAAATCCCACAATCCTGGGAGACTTCACAGACTCAACCAGCCACAGCTGAGATAAATCCCTGAATCCTCTGACCATTCAGTTGAGACCCCAGAGAATATCTTACCATTCTAACCCAGAAGGGCTCCTCTAAAACCATACTAAGAAAGCCTTTAAATAAGACAAAAGGATTAAGTTATTTTTCATGTAAATTGACTACTGCCCTCTCTCAGAAAAATTCAGTACTTCTTAAAGGAAAATGACACTCAACAAGGTGTCATTTATAATCTCCACTCCGTGATTCAAAACTTCTAATCATGTGAAGTGTGACGCACATTAGCTTGTGACCATAGTGCCAGCTACTTGGGGGAGCCAAAGCAGGAAGACAGCTTGAACCCAAGAGTTTGAGGCCAGCCATAGTGAGACCTGTCTCAGAAAGAAAACAGCAGAGAGGGGAAAGGAGAGAAGAGGAGGGGAGGAGGACAGGGAGGCAAGAGAAGGATAACTGAGAGGGATGAGTGCAGGAGTAGGAGAGGAAAAAGAAGGGGAAGGGAGAGGAGGAAAGGAATAGGAGGAAGGGGAAAGAAGGGAGAAGAGGGAAGGCAACAAAGCAGGAAGGAAGGAAAGAAGGAAGGAAGGGTCAGACTAAGAACAGTGGAAATGTTAGAAGGAGCACACAAGTATTTCTAAAAAGCTATCGTAAGCATGTTTGAATATTGAAAAGAAGATAAGTATAATGAATAGATACACAATTTTAGGAGAGTAATATATAGACTATATAAAGAAACCAAAGAGAAATTTGAGAACCAACAAATAAAATACATAAATTAGAATTGTTAGGGTATTATAAAATATTACAACTTTTTACCATTTTCCAACCCCAAACTGGAAACAACTCAAAAATCCATCAACAAGAAAATAGACATTGTGATGTATTCATATGCTAGATACTACTCAGCCAAGAGAAGGAATGAATTGATGGTATACACAGCAGTGTATATGATACTAAAACATGTCATGTTGATCAGAAGTCATGTGCAGAAGAGTACACGCAGCATGATTCCATTAATAAGACACTCTAGAAGAAGAAAAGCTAAGCTGTGGTGAGAAAATGGGAATAATGGTTACTTCCAGGAGCGGACACGGCCTGGAGTGGGGGGGGCAGTTTTCAATTCTGATAGAAGTCTTCCATAACCTAATAGAGGTGTGAGTTATGTGGATTGAAGCATTTATCAATACTTATCAAACTGTAGTACAGGAGGAGGAGAGGAAAGGAAGGGGAAGTGAGCATTTATCTAGCATGTTAGGACTTGACTGTGCATGCCCATACTAAACTGAGCATTTGCTATGAAAATTAGACCTCAATTTTTGTTATTTCTCAAACTTCAAAAATACCACATGTTCATGTCTACCTGTGAAGACACACAGAAAATTAGTGTTGCCCTCTAACTTCATTCTCCCCCTTCCTGCATCCTCAGCTCTGCAGGAGTGAAACTGAGCAGCCTGTGGCATATATTTCCACCCTCCTCTGCATGCTTCTGAGATTCAGTCTTAAATCAGATACATCTCTACACAGGAAGAGGTATGGCACATGTCGCTGTTGTTGAACAGAGTTTCCTATGCATGTACCTCTACTGTGCATCTATATGTATCTATCATCTAGATATACTCCAGGGCAGAAAATGTAGGCCACAGCTGCACCTTTCATTGTGGGGACAAATCACAATTTATCAATCTATTTGTTTGTCTCCACCACACACACACACACACACACACACACACACGGATGATAAGCTGTTAGACTGTCTCCAGTTTTTCCAATTATTAACAATGTTGTAAAAACATCCTTAATCACATACCTAATCTCCCCAGTGCTTATGTTTCTATATGAGAATTTCTCAAAGTTGAATAAAAAAGATGAGTGTTTTTAATAGATAATACATATTACATTCAAAAAATATTGCAGAACTCTCACATAGTGTTAAGTCTGATATATTTTAAGCTTTTGTAAACTGGCTTCAGAAGTGGAAATAAATTATGAACACAGGATTATAATCATTGGAGGCAACTTGTCTTTTCTTCAAAGGGGAAAAACTCAACAACATCTTTAAACCCACAAATAACCAAGTTATTCTATGAGAACCCATTCAAAGAAGAAGGAGACATGAGCTAGAGAACTGACACACATTAGCTTGTCTTAGATGAAGGACTGTCCCAGCCTGACCCTCCCCCTCACCATCACCTTGAACAACTTACCCCATTTGCATTAAGGCCCTTGTGAATAAGAATATAAATAATAATATTTCTCATATCATTGAATATTGCAGATAATGTGAAGAATCTGATATATGAAGACTAGGAAGTGGCTGGTATTTAGAAAGAGCTGTGTTAGTCATTATTGGGCAAGTTGCTTAAACTTCTCACTTTCTGTTTCTTCATCTGTAAAATGGGGACAGTAGACCATCTTATAGGGTGCTTAAAGTAATTCAATTAGCACATTAAACTTTCAACAAAATTAGCTAATACCACTATTAAAATGTAATATAAACTCAAAGCCACTGAGACTTAACTGTGGTGTCACACAGCGTGAATGGTACATACAACAGTCCAAAATTCAGGGGAAAGCTAAATTCCTGCCAAGCTTGTTGGAGATATTGAATTCTTGGAAGGCCACACAAATCTTCCAGGATGAAGAAAGAGATCAATAGGCACTCTGAGGAAGATCTGCTTCCTTCCAAAGTGAATTATGCATATTTATCTCTCCTCATTGTTCAATGGCTTTAAGTACTGGGAGCTTCTTTTTTTCTGGAGTACTTCTGCAGCTGGGCCTTTCTGAAGGGAAAAGGGCTCAGGTGATCACAATGACAAGCTAAGCTACCAGATGGCACAGGTGACCTAGAGTAATGGGAAACTAGACCATCTCCACTGAGCCCTTGGATGTCCCCAAAGGCTCAGACTTGGAACTGAAAGGGAGCAAGGAGGGGCTGCTGAATTACAGGAATCAGAGTCCCTGCCTTGCACAATGCAGCCAAGACACCCATTCTTCCACTGGCCCATGTCCACTAGCGATTCCCAACAGTGCTGTCAGTCTGGATGTTTCCAACTCTTACCATACTAAATTATTCAATTGGGGGTTTAGTTAATTTTCTTTAAAAAAAAAAAAAGTAGTCAACCACTGTGTTTGGGGGAAAAAAATCCAATGTAAAAATAAGCCCATTTTATCTCTTCACCTTATCAACAAATAACTTTATAAAATGTTCTGAATAATGCTTTCACACAAGAATTAAATCTCATCCCTTAGGTTAAGAACAGAATATGTGCACCCATGTTTATAGCAGCTCAGTTTGTGATTGCTAAATCTTGGAAACAACCCAAATGTCCATCAACTGGAGACTGGATAAAGAAGATGTGGTTCTTTTATAGAATGGAGTATTATTCTGCCATTAAAAATGATAAGATTGAGTCATTCATACTCAAAGAGACATCCTCATAAGAGAAATAAATAGGTCACCAATGTGTAAATATCGTATCTTTTCTCTGGTATGAGAAAATGAAGATGTAAATGAGTTCTAGTATATACAATTGATATTGTGAAATAGAAAATATTTAAAAGCAAAGAGGATGTAGTGGTAAATAATGAGGGGAAAAATGTGATAGTAAAAAAAAGGAAACAAAGCTTATATATATATATATGGGGTGGGAGGTTGCAGGATGGGTGGGGGAAGGTGAAAAAATGAGAATCATGTCATGTCATATTCTGGTACAAACTCTTAATGTTAAATGTGCTGATGATGTGTATTCATAACGTACCAATAAAGATTTGAATAAATTTTTTTTTAAAAAACAGAAATTTACCCATAGGCCATCAAATAAACTGACAGCTGTTGATACAAGTACATGCCTGATGAAGTACAGAGAAGGCCACCAGAGCGGGGTTCAGAAAAAGCCAGTGGCTAAACAGAACTGGACACTGCAGACTAAGAAGCTCAGATCCCATTAAATCCTCACATAGTTCCCACTCACTCTGCATTGATTCTACTGCCACATAAATGTCCCCACCATCAACACATGAATATTTTCTCCCAAAGAGGAGTTAGTCCCACTAGCAATGACTCAAGGAAATGTGGCTTCTCACCAGAAGCTCGTGGAGAAACTAAGTAAATTTGGGTGGCTGCTCTTGGAAACTCAAGATCCAGCTGCTGAAGAGCCCCACAAAAACTTAGAGGCCTATGCTGTCATCTGCAAACCTATAGGCAAAGGAGAAGGGGATGCTGTCAGAACCTCAGCCATGGGTCCTGGCCTCCTGTGACCCACTACAGCATAAGGCAAATGAAAGACTAGTCAGAAAGCAATACTTAGAAAAAAGAAACTGCGTCTTGGGGCATGATCAGTGCTACTGATGGCAGCAAAGACAAAGTCTCCCAAGCTCATCCAGTACCTTCTGAATACAATCTTGGAAAAGAATAGGAAACTGAGTATGTTTTGAAGGTATCTAGTGAAATACTACCAAACACTTGGCGTGATGGTGCCAGGCAGGGCTGTAAGGGAGTAAAAACTGCTTATCTTGCTTGGATAGAACAAACCAGTACTGGGACCAGGTGCAATTAGCAAGCAACCCATAGGGTCACTGAGAAACCATAATTCAGGGGAAAGGATTTTAATTGGGGTCAACCAAACCTCAGCTGCACATAATTCAGCAGAACCCTGCCACTTCCCAGACCAAATATGCCCACTTGAGTCACATACAGCTTCAGTCTGACCCCTGATATAATATAATAAAGTTGAATTATGTAAGCAAGAAGCAGGTGCCACTCATATCCCGCTAGTACTGGTTAGGGATGTCTACTGCAAGGACACTGTGCTTCACATCTACAGATAGATTTATGCCCATGCCTAATGTGATGGTTATGATCTAATATGTCTGCCAAATGTTTGTGTTCTGAAAGAGATATGTCACTGTGAGCATGGCCTGGAAGAGTATTCACTTGTCCTTAGCTCCTTCCTTCTCTCTGCTTCCTTGTCTGCATAAGTCAAGCAGCTTTCCTCTGCTGTGCCATTTCCACCTTGAAGCCAGATATGCACAGACTGAACTCAATAGAAAGTGTGAGCCAAATAAACACCTCTACCTTTAAGTTGTGTGTAATGGAAATGATGCCTCAGCAACATGAAAACTGACTAATACGCCTGGAATGTCCTCACTGGATCAACACCTCCACACAAAACGAACCCTCTAATTGGGGTGTGGAAGTCTACTTACATAAATTAACTTCCAGCCCTCCTGGATGTTAGATCAGAGTTAGTGTTCCCTAAAGTAAAAGAATGAATTCTAAGGAATAACGGAAATTAAAAGTAGAAAAATATATTGGCGAATAAGAACAGGAATCGCTCCTGAGAGACAGGAAGATTCCCAATGGATTGCCAATGAGCCCATTTCTCTGAGTAAGTTTTATAGAGCCAAGTCTCAAGGGCTGGGTACAATATGGTTCAAATTATAATCAACCAATAAGTTAAAAGTACAACCACTTAGCTAATATTGATCTAGTAGTAGCAAGAGCATATGGATGACATCAGTGACCTGGGTCGATAATCTCTAAGTCTTACTCTTGTCTTTAGTCCTAGTCTTAGTGGGTAGGACAGGATGGCCCACCCCTAAGGAGATAATGGTTTATTTATATGGAAAATCTCAAAATGGTGCTGCTCATAATCTCAGACATTCATAGCTAAGTGTTTAAAATTGGCCATTGTGACTAATTCTCTTCAGGTGTGCCTCCAGCCACTTTTTAATATGTTCTCATCTCCCACACTGACTGTGTTGAAAGTCTAGCCCTGTCTAACTTCCTATAATATTTTTATCTAACTTAGCTGTCTGTAATATTAAGATCTGCTCACTTGCACTGAAGGACTAGAAGACACACCCACTACAAATTCTTGAAGAAGTAGGTCTCTGCAACAGGAGCTCCAGCAGCACTGGAAAGCTCTTCTCTGAAGGCCAGACCTTTCAGTGAGAACTGCAGCCATTCAAATGGAAAAGTTCAACACACAGGAATAATTGCATCCTGGGGAGGTAGGAGCCAAGAGGTAGCACTCAACCACTATAAGGGCAAGGTGGGCGGAATTACAGTAATGAACTCCAGAGGCAAAGCAACCCGCTGATCAGTCTGACTTATGTGGAACTCTGGTGCTGGCTGATCATTCACAATCTTCCTTGAAAGGAAATGGACAGGATGTCTACTAAATTTTTGCTTCATCTGTATATGCAGAAAAGTCTAACTTAAATGATAGGAACAGAGTCTCAGCCCTTCATTAATTCCTAGACATCAGCCAGTTTCAGACCCAAGAGAGGAGAGAAGCTTAGGTTTCCTAGAGGAAGGACCTGGATATGTTACAGAAAATCTATATTGTGAATCTTTTCCTGAGCCTTCACCAAAGGGACATGCAGCCTTCTACCAGCAGAACTGTACACAAGTAACACTCACCTCTTAGACCTACCAGCCCCATAGCATAGGATCATACCCTTCTGATAGAATTCAAATAAGACACAGTATGATTTTGCTTGTTTGTTTGTTTGTTTTTAACTTGGGAAGCACCCATTTGTTGTGTGACCTCTTCCTGTATTCGAAGCCACATCAAATCATTTTACATTTTAATGGACTTAGTGATGCATTCCTTTCGTTTGAATGGAGGACAGGAGAGTAAAGAAAATACTATATTGGCAACTCAAGATCTTTCATTGCAATAGGGAGGAAAAAGAGTGAAATAAAGTTCACAGGAAGCAGAAACAAAACAGAATAAACTATATTTCCATATCCCCGTGCATTTCATACGCCGCCAACCTGGGTCAAGGCCTAGATTATCTGACTAAAGCCTTAGGAAACACAAGTGAATTGCTTATTGATCACAGGCTTAATGATTAAAGAGTTCTTTAATCATTATCCTTGTCTCTTTCCCAACCAGTACCACCAAATCCTCACTCTCCACACCAACTACCAGAGTAATCCTTTGAAAGTGTAGTTACTTACCTGCTTAAACTCTTATGAAGATTTCAGGATAAAATCTAAAGATCTATCTTAGAATTCAAGACCCTGGTGACTGAACCCCACTTTCCAGGAATCCCTGGCTCCCACCTTCTGCCTCACTCTTCATGAAGATGCCTCCGTATCTCAGAAAACCAGTTCCCCCCACCTGGTACCACATTTTCTGTCTTTTCTATTGTCAAATTCTGCTCATCTTTCAAGCGTATGTCACTTCATCTCTAGATTGTTCTATGACATTTTTTATCGTTCCATTTCTGAATTTCTCATATTATACTAAAATCATTTAATCACCTGTTTATTTCCTATTGATCTCTTATTCTGTGTCTAAGAACAGTGCCTGGCATAAAGTATGTGTTTATAACATTACTGAGATGAGTTTCTCAGTTGAATGAATGATATGAAACACAGAAGTTCTAGCTACTGAAAAAAAAAGTTAAAAATAGTAAATAGATAAGAGATAGATAATAGATACACAGACATACGGACAATGGTTACATAGGTAAATATAAGTAATAGGTTGGTAGGTAATGATGTAGGTAAATGATATCTAGATGGATAAATGGATATGGATATATATTTAGATGATATGTAGGTATGTACATCATATTTTCTAAGACTGTACATGCTAGGGTCTAGAAAGATATAAAAACAAAAGTGACCATTAGTGAGTACAAGCCTTCTTCTGAGTGTGATGAAAATGTTCAGAAATTAAATAGTGATGATAGACCTACAATTCTGAATCATATATCTTAAACAGGTAATTGTATAGATGCCAATATAAACCAACTAAAAATAGCTGGATGTGGTGGTACAGGCCTGTAATCCCATCTACTGGAGAGGTTGAAGCCAACGGACTGTAAGTTCAAGGTCTCCTAAGCAATTTAGCAAGATCCTGTTCAAAATTTTAAAAATAAATTTAAAACAATTGGGAATGATAGAAAGCTACTAGCATGTCCAAGGATCTGGGTTCAATGCCCAGCACTATAAAAACAAATAAATATGATTATTTAAAGGGTAGCAGCTACATAAGAAATTTTGAATGCCCTGAAATGAGAAGAGTATCGATATGAAAGAAATTTAATAGATGTTTTTCTAAATTGGAAAATATTCCTTAAAATGTGCATATTATTACTACCAAAGAGTAGTAAAGCAGACAGAAAATATCCAAAAGCATCAATAATAAATACATTTCAATCATTCATGCTAGAGGAATGGATGAATGCTCCTTTCCTGTGTGGAAAATTACATCATAAATTCATTGTCATATGAAGAAGCAATGACAGGATGCACCCAAAGATTACAGAAGAAAAATATTAGAGATACATCAAGAAAATAATAAAATTATCTTGCTCTTCTGAAATTTTGTCAGCTAAGTCAGTGATTTGTTATATCTATTCTTTCTCTAAATATAAAACTCTCTCCTGGATCCACACCAAAGTTAGAGGCATGGAGAGAAAGTCTTGCTGGGCTAGAAGTGGCACCAAACCTACAGAAAAATAGCCTCATCTCTTCCAGCTCTTACTCCCAGGAAGTCAGAATGGCCATTAGACTTGCAGCTGGGCTGTGATTTTCTGGTCCCATTTCCTGTTTAGTCTTTTCCATCAGGTCCCAAACTCAGATGCCAGTGTGCCCAAAAGCTGGCGTGGGCATCTGGAGCAGCTGCTCTCCAGGAAAGGAGGTCGTCTCTCCTGCCCTGTTGTTCTAGTGCCAACTCTGCAGGGACCTGTGGGTGAAGTCTTTCAGCAAGGTGGTCCTCGGGAGGCTTGTTCTGGTCTTAAGGTTCATTGACATCTCACACTCAGGTCCCTGGATGACTCGTATTACCCAAAGAGAGACCTTCTTAGTCACTTTGTCATCTCTGAGACAAAATAATTGGCATCTACAATTTAAAAGAAGAAAATCCTATTTTCACTCACAGTTTAGAAGTTTCAATCCATGTCCAGCAGATTTAAGCACAGAAACAACATGGCACAAGGGCCTGGGTTGAAGAAAGCTGCTCACATCATGGCAGCCAGGAAGCAGAGAAAAGGAAACAGGCAGAAAGGGAGATGTGTCCTCCCAAGTCACAACCCCAGTGACCTGCTCACAACTAGGCCTCACCCACTAACAGCAGGTGAACTGTACTGGCCCAGAGTTCAGTTAACTTCTACTGTGGTTTGCATCTAGATGGCCCCTACAGCTTCATGCAGTCATAAGGCTTTTTCAGAGGTGAACCTAGAATGTGTGGTGCTGGGTTTAAGGGTGTGTGGTTACTAAATCACTCCATGGATTGGTTTGGCACTACCCTAAGCCTAGTAGTCCAGAAAAATAAAAGGGGCAGAATGACACTGTTAAGGTCCTTTGTTGCTTTGCTGCTGTCTGTCCCCCATGAACCATTGCTCCCTGCCACCCTGTCTTGGAGCCAGCCCCTTATGGATTCAAACCTCTATGAGCTATAAGCCAAGTAAACCTCTCCAATTTTAATTTTGGGTGTTGGGTATTTTACCTCCCCAACAAAAATGTAACTAAGGCACCTTCCAAAAGCCTGTGAACCTCTTGGGGGACATCTAGATGTAAGCCATAAAAGAATCTTTTCCAGTGTTTTCCTGCTGTGGCAGAAAACTGCTTCCATTCTTAGAGGTTAAATCCCCCATTAATAACATAATTACTACCAAGGATTTAGCTCAGTGGTGCTGCCAACCGCCTGGCAAGTGCAAGGTCCTGATTTTGATGCCCTCTACTGCAAAAAAACAAAAAATCACACACCATAATTACTTTTCATTTTACTTCATTTTGTTTCCATTGATCTGGACACACTATAACAGACGACTGACAGTGATCAGGATTTGAGATTTCTTGAATTCTCTGGTTATGATAAAATCTCAGACTTGGAACAACTTCCAAAAGGAAGAAAAATATGATCCAAGATAAGACAAGGCCAGGTTAGAAGGGTTCCAGGAAGAATGAAGAGCTACCTGGATGTGGTTTATGGGTGAGTCTGAGAGGAAGAAAAATGTATTTATAAATAAGATGCAAAGGAGTGAGTGGGGGTATGAGCAGTGGAAGACCTTGAATGCCAGCAATGCCTCCTCCAAAACTTAGGAGCTTCATATCTTAGTAGCATCCCTTTGCAAGCCTGCAGTGTCCCAGCTAGGAAATTTAAAACCAAGAACAGAAAGTAATTTCTACTTTACTGAGTCCCCACTCCTCTTAATGGCTTCATCCCAAAGACTGAGACAGATGATCATGAAGAGACGGATGTCCAGATATAAATGTCATTGATCTCATTAATTCTCCTGGTCACTACACACATTCCTTTGGTGCTAAGATGGACAGTCTGTGCTTCATTCACTATAATGACCATGAAGCCTTAGCATCTGTTTAACATTTTATAACTTATATGAACTTATTGGATCCTGATAGCTCTATGAAATAAGTATGGCAGTATAATTATCACAACTCTACATATTAAAAAAAAAAAAGTCAAGTTCCAGGAAAGAGAGCAAAGCCTAAGCCATGTGTCAGCAAGTTTGTAAATATTTTTAGATTTAAGAAGTTGTCTCAGTCTCTCTCTCTAAGGTGATTAAAAATCCTCTAGGCCTGAGACATCAGATTAACAGAGCCTGGGATTTTCTTTGAGTTCTTTTTAGGTGTGACAGGTCAGGGAAAGGCCATACCCTTTCCTTCCAATAATGGCAGATGCAGTCAGCTCTCCCCATTCTTGGGGTCCACATCCATGGAAAATATGGCCAATCCATAGGTAGAGAGTACTGTATCTGGAAAACCTGTACAGACATTTTTTTTTGTCATTCCCTAAATAATTGTTACAGGTTTTTATCTAAGTGTCCTCCCAAAGCCTCATACACTCAGGAGGGGCTTTGGAGAGATGATCGGGTCATAGGAACATGTATTGATCCACTGATGAGCTTACATAGCTAAATTTGATGTTGAGGTGTGAAGCTGAGTCAGAAGAGGGGAGTCATTGCGGGGTGTGGCTTCTTCCCTCCTCTCTTGGTGTGGCTCTTGTTTCCTGCTGCCATGCCGTGAGTATTTCCTCTCTGCCTTGCAGATCTACCTTGGAGCCAGCCAATAATAGACTGCAACCTCTGCAACCCGTGAACGAAAGAAACCTTCCTCCTTAAAATTGTGGATGTTGGGATATTTTGTCTCAGCATCAAAAAAGCAACTTAGCGATCCAATATAACAGCTATTTACATAGCATTCACATTGAATTGGCATTACATGTATCAAAGATGATATAAATATACAGGAGTACATGTATGCATCTTACATGAATGCCTGGATGTTGTACCTAAGGGACATGAGCACCTAGTAATTTGACTATCCCTTAGAGTTCCAGAACTAATTCCTTATAGATATCAATGAACAACTGTGTATGATTTGTGTATATCATTGCCTTTGACAGACAACCCACCCTTCAGGACACCTGAATCATAGTTTTCTTGTTTAAGAACTGTGGCTTTTATGGAAACTTGTTGATCAGCTCTCTTTTCCAACTACTGTACAAATTCACCTTGCTTTCTCATGTCACCACACCTTCCTGGGTAAAGAGAGCAAGAGGAATGGAACCGAAAAAAAGCCCACATAGCAGCAGTGGGCTTTTTCTCCAGCGCCAAGTTGCACCTTGATAGGGGTGCAGAGCAGCATAGGTTGCTTCACAGGACAGGCAGGGCCCTGGGCCGTGACCCAGAAGGGCTCGTCTTCCTTCCACTCGCTTTCTGACTCCTGACCACCATGACATGAACGGCTGTCCTCTGCCAGAGCCATTCTCCATGCCTTCCTGCCTTGAATCCTGTGACTATGGACCAAAACCATGAGCTCAAATCAACTTCTCTTAAGTTGTGAGTATCAGGTATGTTGTCCCAGGGACAAGAAAGCGACTAAGGGGGCCCGGGGATTTAGCTCAGTGGTTCCGGGGCCTGTCTTGCAAGCGCAAGGGCCCGGGTTCAATCCTTGGTAACCACATACAACAATACTGGGCATGGAGACTCATGCCCAGCAGCAACCAGTACCACATACCACAGTGCCAGGCGTGGTAGCTCACACCTATAATCCCAGCACTTGGGAGGCAGAGGCAAGAGGATTACTGTGAAGTGAGTTTGAGGCTGAGCTCAGGGCCAGCCTGCACTACAAAGCGAGACCCTGTCTCAAAAAAAAAAAAGAAAGTGACTAAGACATCATCCAATAGAACCGCTTTGAAGTTCTAGTTTTTAAAAATGACAAAACCCCAGGGAATGTTAGGAACTCTCATTTGTTCATATATTTGAACAATATTTTTTAACCAGCTTGTTTTCCTAATTTAAGACTGGCTATAAAGAAGGACTGTGCATTTGTAATGGGACCAAAGAGAAAAGAAAGAAAATGGCCTTTGATAGGCAACCCACAGAGTTTAGAGTTTAAGGAAAGTTTAGGGCCAGCAAAAGTTAACCAAGTCCTTGCTCCAGGCATGGTAAACTTTGTCCACTCTCTACCCACTAAGCTTCACGTGAGGAACATCTTTTCCCAGAGCCTGTGATTCTCAAGCCATTCAATACCTGGAGCTGAAAGTAACAGCTGTTAGATAGGATAATATCTATAATCATTGATCATAGTTTTTACTTCCTGTAATTTACCAGCACTAATTACTTCACTCGTATGTTCTCATTTAATCTCCCCAACAAATGAGAATGAAAGGTGGCAGTCTCGACTTTACTGGCAGGACCAACACCTGAGCCTTAGAAAGTTGCATACCCCAGATCACTTAACATAGGGGCTGAGCAGTACGATTTGATGTGATTCTACTTTTCTATAAGACATTTGCTTTTTCTCATATCAAAGTCTATTAACTTTTCACAAGACCCAGTCACAGTGAGCACCATGAAGCTTGGCATAATCTGAATACCATTAAGTGTCTGAGTGAGATAGGAGATGCCACACCCTTGTCTACACTGGAAACATCAGGCCTTTGTCTTACCAGAGGGTTTGAGAAACTAACTGTTCTTCATTGAAAGAAAATAAGTCATGTTAGCTTCCTAGACCAGTTACAACATCTTGGGTGGCTTCAGACAAAAACACTTTTTGTCTTGTGTCCTGGAGGCTGGAAATAACCAGTCAAGTTGTTGGCAGGGCCATGCGGTCTCTTTTTGAAAACCACAGAGCAAAATCCTTCCATTCTTCTTACAGCTTCTGGTGTTTGCCAGCAATTCTTGGCTATCTTTGCTTATAGATGCACCCTCAGTCTGATTTGCTATGTGCCAGGAGTGCCCAGGCTGCCAGTCATATTGGAATAGAGCCCATCCAATGATTTCATTTTAACTTTATTACCCAGTTAAGAAAGATTTTTGTTAGAGTTTAGCTCTAAAAGGTGGAAGGCGCCTAGATCACAGGGGTACTGTGCCCATCGATGGATTGAACTACTGATGCATTCACAGCTTCTAGGAGCTGGAGCCTGTTTGGAAGCATGACCTGAAGGAGATATTCTTATTCCCAGCTCCCTCTTCTCGCCCTGCTTTCTGACTTCCACAGATTGAACAGCTCTCCTCTTCCAGGCCCTGCTACCATTATTTTCTCCCTTGGCACCAGCTGGCTATGGCCTGAAACTGTGAGCTAATCAATATAAACCTCCCTTCTTTTAAATTATGGATGTCAAGTATTTTGTCCCAACCAAGGGAGTGACTAATACAACCTTATTCCCAGATAAGGTCACTTTCTGCAGTGCAAGCGTTCAGAGTTCAAGCTCTCTTTCCAGAAAGACATAATTCAACCTGTAACACACCTCAGTTATTCACCATCAGAGTTCAACCCCAATTCATCGCCTGCCTGCCTCTGGCACCCACTTATCGCTGATCTGAGAGTAATTGCATCCCAAACTTTCTCCAGTGCTGGAGACTGTCTGGTTCCATGGATGGAAAACATCTGTCAGAAGCCTTGAACCTCAACCATTCCAGCTCCTTCTACACTGCACTGCCCACTAGATTTCTGTGAGGTGCAAAGAGGCTTCTCTATAGGGAGGTCGCCAACTGCACTTTTATTTCCACTTGCTAACAGCAGCTGGTGGCTCGTCGCTAGCAGCCTGATGCCACACTGTCATAATCAGCGCTTTGTCTGCTGCTTCCGGTTGTGTATTTAGATGCAGCTGGAGACAGTCAGCCATTTCTTCAAAAGCTATTGTGTGCTTAGGAAGAAAAACTTAAGTCTTTTAATTAACCACCATCGCTAAGCGTGGAAGCCAAACTCACAACCACTTTACCTCACTTTCCCCTGCAGATGTTTCCCTGGGGGAGGGGAACTTGTAACAATATGGTGAAGATTTTATTTCTTTTGTAAGCACTTTCCCACCAACAATGTCTCAGAAATAAATAAATCGGGCAGGAATCCCCACTGGGCAGATGGGGAGATGGAGGTAAAGCCCTATGGAGGTAAATCCATTGGTAAGTGATCTCTTGGACCAGGTCTTATTCTATTTGGTCATTTCTCACAAGGCCTAGGGAAAACATATCATTTAAATAGATGCTGAGCAAAACAGACATCTGGCTTCCTGGGTAACTATGTCCTTCCTGCAACCCCAGACTTTCACCTGGAGGAAGGTTATGTTCCATTGTTACCACCAGTCTTTGCTCTTGCTGGTCCTGCCACCTGGATGGCACCTCTCTCAATTTCTTTTCTTAAACTTTTGACTTGAGTCATAAACTCCAGGAAGAATCCTTAACTACTCTAGACACATATCACAACAAAAGTATTTGATTCATTGGTTAATTAACTATACTTTTGACAACATCTTCCCTGGTACACCCTAGGCAGGAAGAATCAAGAATCACTTTTTCCAAATTCCCAGCCCTCAAATCAAGCTAGTTCTGTGCCTGACACATGGCTCAGGAAGATCTGTCCAAGGAAGGAATAAAGGTCTTCACGTTTATGACACCACTGGTTCCTAGAAAAGCTACCCCTTTCCTCCTCACTGTGACCTCCCTTTCCTCCAAGCTCATTGTTTAGACTAAAATACAACTAAGGGGTCAATATACTTCAAAGAAAAATTGAGACATTTACATGGCACATAATCTCCATACTGAACAAAAGGCTTGAATCTGGGAGTAGTGTAAAACTTTGTGACATATCATAGTTATAATTTCTTACTTTTTACTTGTGTTGTAATTATTGTGGTTTCACAGGGTTTGGGGGGAGAGTTGTTTTGATGTGTTTTTGTTTTGGAGTTTTGTTTGTTTGTTTGTAGTAGTAGGAATTTATCCCAGGGCCTCCATCACCCTGAGCTACATCCTTGGACTTTTTTTTCTCAGTACCAGGGATCGACCTCATGACCTTACACCTGCAGGCAGGTGGGCTTGTTTTTGAGACAGGGTCTCTCTAAGTTGTCTAACCTGAGCTGGTACTTGAGATCCTCCCACATCAGCCTCCTTAAGTGCTGGGATTGCAGGTGTACACCAAGATACTCAGCTTTGTAAGTATTGATTTCATTCTCTTCTAGTTCTTTCTTGAGAACGATGACATTGTTTCATGCCTCTGATTCCCAAGGGCACAGAGAACAGACAACAAAGATTTGTGGGACAATGAATGAATGAATAAGTAAATCCTTCCAACAAAGTAGAAAATTTTTTATAATTCCAGAAATCATTTCCTAATAATATCTTGACAAGATAGTTTGTGTGTCTATTTGTTTTTAATATCAGCATTTTCTTCAACAAGAGATCACTAGGAATTTGCTGAAATAAATAACTTCCAATTTTGTTTTCCATGAAGACTTTTACATAGGTTTACATTTAAGGAGTTCCATGGGCTATTTTTCCATTCTGATCAGCCATGAAGCAGGATCAGAATTTTATCCCCGGAAATCACACCAGAAGTAGAAATATATGCTCTCTGGGTATTTCACCGTTGTTCCTGGCCAAACTTGTACATGATACTCAGAAATATGCATCATAACCAAGAATAGAAATAAGCATGGCATTGAAGAGGAGAAATTAAAATCAAATTGACCAGAATGTCAGAGGCCAATGCATCTCTCATTTTATTCAGTATGGAATCACAGGACAGGGGTGAGGTAACCTGTTAATATGCAGATTCGGACTATCTACATCTAAGATAGGGATTCTGGGGTTCTGCTTGCCAACAATTTTTTATGTGATATTAACATACTAACCAAAGTACCACAGACTATTCTTGAGTAAAAATAGTCTAGACCTTATTGTTTAACTTACCTAAATACTAACATTCTTACCAAAAGATAGAGTTAGTAATCCATCTACTTTATGAGGCTGCTATGACCTTGAATTGTGATTAAATGTGAGCACCATCCTGATTCTCTCTCACTCCACTTTCATGAGATAAGAGTTCAAGTCTCTATATTCTAAAAAGGAAACTTTGGTGAACTCAATTTCCTCACCTCTTTTCCAGAGTGATAGATTTAATTGGAAATGTCTGATACAGGCAACTGGTCTACCGCTTGTAGCGCTTCATTTTCCAAGGATAATAAGGGCTCTCCTTTGACTAAATAGGGTACTTCTGTTCAGTTTCCACTGATCACTGCTCCTCTCCTAACTATTTTGTGATCAGTAGTAGTTGTTGCCTACACAAAAATATGACAAGTGAACAGACAAGCTGAAAGACTCATAAATGAGTAATCAAGCTTAATTCAGTTTATTATTTCACATGCACAGCATTCCCAAGCCTGAGTCTTTGCATTGTGTCTTGTAGTATGAAAACAATTAGCTTTAGCATTTCTAAAGCAAGGAAGCTGAGCAAGAAAAAAATTAAAACTTCACAATTAGGATAATGACAGACTTCTTGGCTGGCCATTCAAGACCATCTATGAGGTGACCTTACATGATTCTCTGGACTTTCCTTTCAGCACAGCATTACTTTCTGATCTTAAACAATATGTATTTCACTCTTCTTTCAAGGCCTTTGTATGTACTGTTCCTACCACTGAGTGCTCTTCCCCAGTTGTCTACAACATGAATGCTAGCCATCTCTCAAGAATTAATTTCAAGAACCGTTTTGCCTGTGAGTTCCTGGCTCTCCTACATGAGATGACCTTTCCTGCTCTGGTCAGTCCACAATACCCTCAGTGGATTATCATAACTGCATTTATTTGTATTCTGTTTAAAATTCTACTTCTGGGCTGGGGAGTTAGCTCAGTGGTTCTGGTGCCTGTCTTGCAAGCGCAAGGGCCCGGGTTTGATTTCCTGGTAACCACATAACAATACCGGGCATGGAGACTCACACCCAGCAGCAATCAATACCACATACCACAGTGCCGGGTGTGGTGGCTCATGCCTGTAATCCCAGTACTGGGGGAGGGGGGCAGAGGCAGGAGGATTGCTGTGATGTGAGTTTGAGCCTGAGCTCAGGGCCAGCCTGAACTACAAAGCAAGACCCTGTCTCAAAAAAAAAAAAAATTCCACTTCTGGCTTGAAGACTGAACTCTTTGAAGTAGTTATCCTGCCCTACTTACCTGTATATGCAGAGACCACACCTCTATCCTAGCAGGTCTTAGTCCCCACTGAATGAATGAATGAATCTTTGTAGCAACACGACATCAGTGCCTAAGTCTGGCACTACCCTAATCATAAACTGCAATTTTTTGCTTGTATGTCTATTTTCCCAATAAACTGTGAGCTCTTTAAATAAGGATCCTGGACCCCACAACACAGTACCTATCAATACTCAATAAATATTTATTTGATGGATAAAAGTTGCTTTGAACAGAAGGCAAATAAGGCTTCATTAGAATACTGAGGATAAATGCATGATGATAAAGATTTTAAAAGGCTGCCAAGTCCATGTGTTGATTAATGGAACAAATTAATATGACAGCATCAACACTTCCAGCCTCCCAAATCAGTTTCAGCAATTATATGTACCCAGGGCAGGGCACAGATGTTTGAGAGATACAACACAAGAGAGGTCTCCCTTGGTTTGCTTAGAGGTCTTCAAGATATTTTTAGTTGACAAACAACCATGTGTCACTCATCAGACATCCCATTAAGCTAAATTGTACAACTTGTTAGACAGTTTCCCACATTAATTGTGAAAGCTCTGTATATATATATATATATATATATATATATATATATATATAGAGAGAGAGAGAGAGAGAGAGAGAGAGAGATATGCCTGAAAAATATCCATCTTATATTTTCTCTTACCACCTATATCTTACCCCACTCATGTCAGTGCAATTTTGCACCAAATTCTGCAGCAAAATAGTAATGTAGGATATATGATCAGGAAACTCTGTATACCAGAATACCTGAGAATATCTAATGATATAGGAATGTCTCAGCTCTCTTGGCACAAAATACACTTAGACACTTTATAAAGAAATGTGGCACAGTACACAAGTTCTCAGTGTGTGTGATGCATGTTGATGCTCATAGTTCTTAACCACCAGTAATGCCATGGATACTCCATCTCTGATCCCATAAATATTCCACCTGTGAGCCAATGGGGAGAGGCTTAGGAAAGGGAGGTAAAACATTTTTATACAAATCTCACTAAAATTTCCTAAGTGACCTGTCATGCTGACATTGTAGTCTCCAAAGCTTAAGTAAAGTAAAAATGTTTTCCAGAAAGAGGCCGACCTTGTCACAGAGCCAGCCCTCAAATACTGGACAGGAGTGGAAGATCTTGTGTGGCCCTCCTAATACAGACACCCATTCCTCCCAATCCTTGCCTCCCCAACCTCCTTCCTGCCTCCTGAGGGTGTGATAGTCGATTTTCCATTACTGTGACAAATAACTGAAATAATAGTTTATAAACAGGAAAGGTTTATTTTGGGTCCCAGCATAGGAAGTTTCAGTCCATGATCAGCTCCACTACTTTGGACCTATTCTAGCACATCACCATAGGGGCATGTGGCAGAGCAAAGCTGTTTATCACATGGCTGGGAATAAAAGAGAGGAAGAAACTAGGATTCCACAATCCGCTTCAAGGCCACAGCTCCAGGGTCCTATAATCTCCCACCAGGTCCTACCTCTTAAATTTCCACTGCCTCACAGTAGTGCCAGCTTGGAGAACAGGCCTTTAGTGCATGGGACTTTGAGGGAAATTTTATATCAAATCTGTAGATAGAAGTAAATATTTTTAAATGTGATAGTTTAACTTTACATAAGCAAAAGTCAGTTGTAAAATACAGTACAGAGAAAACATAATGAAAAGCAGAACCACATTTAAAATATCCACAGCAATTTTAACTAATCTAAAAATATGTTTAATGAGAAAAATACCAGCATTCTCTATGAAAATGTACTAAAAGGCACTTTAAAAATATAAAAAATAAGAAATCATATTGTTAGATGGGAAGACACAAACCGTATACTTGCATTTCTTTACTCTTCACCAAATTACTTCACAAATAATACTATTTCTGTCAGAATCCCAATAGTAATTATTTTAACTTAGTAAATTCATGATTAAGGTGTATTGGTCCATTTTCTGTTATTATAGGAAAATACCCAAGGAAGGCTGATTTTATAAAGAGGTTCATTTAGATCACATCTTTGGAAAATGAAAACCCAAGACTGAGCAGCTCCATTGGTGTAGTTTCTGCCAAAGGCCTAACGGCCCTGGGAGCAAGAAATCACACTGTAAAACAGGAAGCCAAAGCATGATCCAAGGTTCAGGCTCGCTCTCATAGCAACTTGTTCTTGTGAGATGCTGGAGGTTCCAAAGCAACTCCTTAATTGTCTAAAGATCCCTCAGTGGCCCCATTTCCTAAAAATCCCACCATTCTCAGCACCACCACACTATGGACCATGCTTCCAGTACATGAAATTTAGAGTGATATACTCAAACCATATCCAAATCATAGCATAAGATCACTGAGACTGCAAGTGAAGGAAAAGAGTGAAGACATACACAAAAGAATAATACACAAACATGTGACAGCATTCATCAGAAATTGAAACTTATATTACTACAAAATAAAAACATTGGTATGGATTTGACCAGGTATAGCAACACCTGAAATAGTGCACAGAGGGCTATGAGAGTATACAGTCCCAAGAGTCAAAACAAGAGGACAGAGAAATGAGACAGCAGGCGGGCCTGAGACTAACAGAGAAGGTTACCATTACCAAATGACATTATTGGATCCTCCTTGGTCCTTTGCATATGTGACAGTGGAAATGAATAGGTAGGTCTATACACACATACCTTGTTCCTCATTTTAAGGGAAAAAAAGAGAGAAGAATATGATACCAGAAAAAAAATCATAGATTAGTATAAATGAAAAGAGGACAAAAAGGAACTATAATACGATAATTCAGCAAGCAAAAATCTTTTCCAATCAAGGGAACCTAGACAAGCCATTTAATACAGGATATTAAAAAATGGGCTCTCTTTTGGAAAGACAAAAGATGAATAGATACTGCTCTGTACAAACGTATGCATATACACCATAGGTTCTTATCTCCCTCCACACAAAGAAATAAAATTTAAAACATAACTATAAAATCACAGGAAATAAGTGCAAATAAATAGAGGAAAGAAAGGGTTTTTTAAAAAACAAAAGTTACAGAAAATTCAGAAACCATTAAAAAGGGATGGAAATTGATTAATCTAACTACATTAAAAACTTAAATCTTTTCCATACTAAACAAAGTACCCAATTAGAAGGATATATTTAAAACTAAAAAATAAAGAGATAAATATACATAATATTCTGAAAGTTCCTACAAAGATACAACAAAAAGACAAGCACTCATCTTTAAATAAGTCAAAGTTCAAGTACACAGTTCAAAAAAGAAAAATGAGAACTAGCTTCTAAACTTTAAAAACATTCTGTCGTACTCAAACACATTATACCATAACAACATTTTCCCCCTAGGACTAAAAACAGATCAATGAAGATGTGGAAACAAATAGAAGCTTAGGTATCTTTTGGGAAAGCAATTATCTAACATTTACTGAAGAACATAGTCTTCGACCATATATTCTATTTCTAAGAAATTCTCATTCAAAAACATTCCTTCACATTCTCAGAATATAATGTTACATTAGTAAATACTGAAAATTGAGGGGATGTATTTTTTCTCACATCAATTTTAGTAAAACTATATAACACAATATTATCCAGCCAATAAAAAAGATGAATTCCAGCCAGGTACAGTGATGTACTCCTGTAATTCTAGCTACTCAGGAGGCTGAGGCAGATGGATATCTAGTTCAAGGGCAGCTTGGGACCATCAACAAGATTCCATCTCCAAATTAAAAACTAAAAAGGGGCAAAGATGTAACTCAGTGGAAGAGCACATATTACCTACCCTGTGAGGCCCTGGGTTCAGTGTCCAGTGTCACAAAAGAGAGAGACAAGGAGATAAAGACAGAGGCAGAAAGGCAGAGACAGAGACAGAGATAGAGAGAGACACAGAGACAGACAGACACAGACACAGGCAGAGGAAGAGGCAAGATAAGTTAGATCTATCTAAAATGACAGATTCCAATGTCCCTTAGTAGTATAAAGTCGAGACTGAGTTTTCTACAGTTTTCTGCTTCCATATCACACCTGCATCTTGCTTCTTCCACACAAGTTAAAGAGTTCAGAAGGCTTAGGAGGTGATCAAGCTTAGATATCTCGTAATTACTCATTTACTTTATTACATATATAACAGTGTCAGAATAACAGTACAAATATCACTAATATGAGGACTAAAGGACAAAAAGAAACTTTTTTGTGTGTTATCCTATTCACTCCCATTTTATAGAAGCACTATATGTATACATATATGTGCATGTATGTGAGTGTGTTACACTACATCATACAACAGCATATGTTTTTATTTTGGTTACTTCTACCATTCTGTTTTTCATGCTTATTACAAGTCTCTATGTTCCTGTCTTTCTAGTTGTCTGTGTGTGAAATTCATTTGCTAGCACAGTCTTCTTGAAAGTCTCAAGGGAACCACATTCCCTGAGTTCTCGCATACGAGTGAGTTTGTTCTTTTATGTATCTGTGTCTTACTGCTCAACATAAAATCCTTGTTTCTCAGGTCCATCAAATATGTTACTCCGTATCCACCAGCACTGAAGTTTCCCTTTCTAAAAATTGCATGATGGGTCTAGCTCCAGTTCCCTTTAACCACTGGCTTGAACTACCACAGCACTAGCCCAACTGTCCTGTCGGGCAGCTTGGACCACAGGTGGTCATTTAACCTCAGACAATAGAATTCAAATCAGAGCCACCCAGTACAAGACATGACTCATAGCCATGTCATGAACATGTTAAAGTTACTTGATCTCTAGATCTGAATGATCAAAAGCTTCCTTCCTTCCTTTCTGGTTTTGTGGTTTGGTTTGGTTTGGTTTGGTTTGGTTTGGTTAGGTTTGGTTTGTTTGGTAATTTCTTCACAGTCCAGTTATCTTACTCGAATATATCTTAAAACTGGTTATTTTCTGTCAGTATCAGCAGGACCAGAATGTGCTCTCTCAGTGTGGAGTTTTAAATCATATTTTATGTCAGAAAAAGTTTTCTTGGCTTACAGATTTTGCATTTGTTCTGTTGTGTGGCTTTGGTTTTCTTCTTCAGGGACTTCTGTTACAGCCTATGTGCTGGATTGCCTTTGCTTATCTAGTATGTTTCTTTTTCATTTGATTTCTTTCAGTTTTTGTTTCTTTTTTATTTAAAAGAAATTTTGTCCTCTTCACTATTTCTATTACAATATTTATAGTGTTTGTATTGCCTCTGGTTCCTTCTCTGTCTTTCTTTTTCTCTGTAATTACTTCCTGTTGTTCAGTTTGTTTCTCTAATTCTGACCTACGATATTTTTCCATATCTTGTGTTCCATGTGAAATAGCCCAACACACTTCCGTTGTACAGCATCTCTCTTTCTGTAAAGACATTCATCGGCTTCTTATTTTCTTCTGATAGCTTTGTCTTGAATTTGGTCTTGATTCTTTCTTGTGACTCCTTTTTTTAGGAAACTAATTTTCCTGAACTTGTAGGAGACATTGTTCGGAAGTGAGAAACAGCAACTTCACGGGATTCCTTTTCTCTATCTATTGCTTTTGTGATGTTCAGAAACACAGGGCTCGTCCTCTGAGATTTCCTGGCCCTTTCTCTCTTCCTGCTTTCACCTGAGCTCATCTCACTTAGTATCTGCTGTTGCTGCTTTGCTTGGTTTTAATTCCACAGTCAACATCCCTGCAGAGCATGGGCTCGTATCCTGGAAGGAAGCCACAGACGGTTCACTTTAAGATCACAGAGGAGCCTCTCTGGTGTCCCCCTGACTCTCTCCTGCTCTTGCTAACCAGTCACTCTCAGCTGCATCTGGATTCTCCACTTGCCTGTTGCTCTCCAGTAAGGAGAGGTTAGTGTCGCTTCCCCTTTGCTCACATTTAATAAAACTTCCATCACTCACCTCACTTCTTCCTGTGTGGATGCTGACATCCTGCAGCTTTTATGACTGTCAACAGCTTCCTCACCCACTGTGCCGGGGTTTTGAGGGTACCTTATCACCTAGTTTGTTGAAAATATTGTCCCTGTATTTTTAGATTTGTTCTCTAGCTGTTTTTTCTGTTTGTGTGTGTGTACTGTAAGAGATGCTGACACTGACGTTTTCCTTTGTGAACTTCTGTAGCCTTGGAGTTTTCACTACAATAAAGCATACTTTTTATAACGTAGGTCTCAGTTGATATACATCAGACTCCAGGAAAGCTGTGTAAGATCTACCCTTCCTCATTACCCAAATCACCAGTATCGCCCTTGTTGCAGTGTTTCTTAGCTCTTTTTTCCACTTCGCTCACACTACTGTTCTCAGTTTGACATTAAGAAAGTGTGTGATTATTGTATAATTCAGGAAATGGAAGCTGAGGAAGGCAAAGAAACAAAACCACTCCAAGTTAGAAAAGTAGCTCTTCCATGCCTAGCACCAGAGCTCTGGCTTCATAACAGCGCTGTGCCCTTCAAATGGCACAGGTGGATCTTTGGCATCTGCAGGGGGGCAGATGGCAGTGTGAGGGAGGCAGGTGGGAAGGAGCCAGAGGCTTCAGAAAAAACACTTCCCCAAATGTGAACAGGGAGGTGGGTACTTAGCACAAAGGTCCTCACAGGTAATCAACTGACCAAATTTTACAAGACGCAGAAGTCTGCAGTGGTTATGAGCTCAGCCTACTGAGTAGAGATACTCAGCCTTTCTCTGCCTGTTTTCTCAACCTCAGACGGAGAGAACAAGAGTTATGATACAGATTCATTAAGTTAATATGCATAAATCACATAGAACACTGGTGACATACAGTAAGTGCCCAATCAGTGTAGCTGTCATTATTACAAAAGCTTGGGGTAAGGATGGGAAGAAGGCCAGTCTTCTGAGTTGCTGGTGAGCTTGAGTTTTCAGTCCTGTCATTGACTGAATCATCTATGCATATTGCTGCTGATAGTGCTTTTTGTCCCCTTATTTGCATTAGAGAAAGTCCCTACCTGGTCACAGCATTGAAGCCAATCAGAGATGAGATGCTGGCTATAGAATCAGCACCCACAAAAGCTAGTTCCTATCAGTGCTTGATATATTCTCACTGACTTTGTTCTGGATTTCCAAAATTCCTCTTCATCTCACCTCAGGTAGGAAGAGAAACCAAGTCTGTCTGCCTTCAGAGGGTCCTAGTCACCAACTCTAAAGGCAGCAGCAACTCCACTAGTCACTGGAAGGAAAGATGAGGAGTGAGATGGCACCAGCAGCAGAGATTCCTTCACCCACTCATTAGAGCGAACTTGAGAACTGCAGGTCCCGGCCTGGTCCACACTCCCTGCTTAGAAACAATCCGTGTAAGGTACAGGTGGCCAGAGAACTTGGCTTGAGCCTTCTGGAGTCATTTTAATCAAAGGCACTCTACCTTTCACCACACACTTGGCTTTTCAGTAGTGGAATATCTTAGTCACTTTCTTCATCAGTGGACAAACATTCAACACCTGAACTAAAAGGAGAGATTTATTTTGACTGATAGTTACAACACCTCCTCAGCAGGCTCCAGGGCAAAACCCAAATGGCAAAGGGACATTGTAGAGGAAAGCTGCTTACATCTTGCTAGCCAGGAAGCAGAGAGGGGAAAGAACAGGGAAGGGAGACAGACCTTTCCACATCATGCACCCCGTGACCCCCTCTTGTGACCTGATCCTATTTCCTAACACCAAGTCAGCCATAGCTGATCCCCATAACCCACCCACCTTCCAAACACGTGAAGCTTTGGAGGCCATTTTAAGTCTGAATCACAACATGGAGTCTCGGGCACCGTGGCAGGTGGATGGTGAAATGGTTACTAATAACCTGATTTCAGTTTGCTAACTGGAGCTCAGACTTCCAAACCCAAGGGAGGATGTGGTATGACAGGGGCAGCCTCATCACTGGAAATAGACAGATTGCACTTTGGGGAGAGCAGACTAGATAACACAGGTGGGCGTGGCTGGTTACAAGAGCCTCGAGTGGCGAGACAAATTGACGTCACTCGCCAATCCAGAATAAGATCAAATTCTTTGAAGAGAGAAGAATCTAGAAAATGTCTTAAGGATAAAATAGTCCAGAGAAAGTACTTGCATACCTTCCTGAAACTGCAGAAGCCACAGAGCAAGAGCCTGACCATCAGGGATAAGGCAAAGTTCTCATTCCCAGATGGGAAGACCCATGAGGAAGTAGGACCCTGAGCCAGAAGGACCACCCTGGGGTGAAAAAGTTAGGAGTGGATATCCCGTGAGGTGGAGGGGGCTTTGGCAGGCAGCATAGTCACAGAGACACCGGGACCAATTTCCGTGTCCCTAAAATAGCAGCTATTCACTGCAGCATCCCACTAATAGTGTTACCTTGCTTCCGAGATGAATAAAGTCAATGATGTCAAGCGATGCCCAAGATCATACACTGATGAGTTGGTTAGTAACACATTCACACCCAAGTCTTCCTGTTCTAAAGACTTCACTCTTCCCTCCTGGGCTGAGTCTCACTCCCAACCTTGCAGCCCCCTGTCTGTGTGACTTTGTGCTGACTTCTTAGCCTCTGTGATCCAAATCTTCTCATCTCGGAAATGGAGATGATGCTTCCACTGCCTGCGTGTTTTACATCTAGCGTGGCGTCTGGTACAAAGAAACTTCAATGAGTATCTTCCAACACACCCACTGGCCATCATCAGCTACCATCTGTACATAATCTCTCAAGCAACCATTAATCTTCTTCCATCCCCCTTCTTAGCTGCTCCGCTCTCTTCATTACATCTATAGGAACTGTCCATAGGAAGAGTTCTATGGCATTTGTGGGAAATATATGGAGAAAGATTACAGTTTCATCATGAATTCCAGTGACTTCCTGCTATGACATTTTAGAGCAGCTATGAAATTTATTTTTCCTAGAGAAGCAAATGACATTTGGAGAATTATGTTGACTCTCTTGTCAAAGGGAGATAATCCACCTAACCCTTGAGCATCTGAGAGTCAATAAACCTGAGTAAGAAACTAGTTGAGTGAGAAGCCTCCCAAAGCCACTAAGACCTTGTCTAGAAGTTACACTGGAAACTTAGCTGTGCTGTGAAAGGTCAAGAACGAGATAGTGCTTGAAGTACCAACACTGATGGAGTCTCGTCTTACACTCTAAGAGCCAAAGAAGCTTTCTGAAACAGTCTAATCCCACCTTTGCACTTCACAGATCAGGAAACTAAGGCCCAGAGAGTGGAAGTAACTTGTTCAAGTGGCTGCTAAGCTTAAAACTTCAACCTAAGACCCCAAATTCCTACTATGGGGCTTTGCTCTGGTATACTGAGCAACCTGCACTTTGGAAACTGGGAAGTGCCCATGATCAGAACCAAATCCTATCTCCACTGCTTAGGTGGATTTGGGGCCAACTGCAAGTCTATTGATCCTCACAGCCTTGATATGTTAACCTGGAAAAACACAATCAATCTCACAGGATTCCGAGTTGAGGAGGTGAGCAGCACGGGCATAATTTGCAGCCTGCAGTATCAAATGGGTTTCCTCTCGCCTCTTGTCTGCACTTAGATCACCCTCAATGCACACTTTGGTGGAAATGTGTAAATGCAAGTGGTGTATTTAGGCACAATCCCTAGAAGCTCCAATAGATGAAGCAGGGAGGGAGAAAGCCAATGCAGGCTGCATCATTACACAAGGCACAGTATCCTAGACGGGCTTGGTACCACTCGTGGCCTCTGAGAGATACCATTGGACATGTGAAGTCCACCCCTTGCCGAGGATAAGCACTGCCATCTATGGACATGAGAATAGTGCATGACACAGGACATGGGGCTGGCAACAAGAGTGCCCGCCTCAGTTCACACCCTGCAAACAATCCCATCTAGTAAGGTCCATGCGGGGCCCTGGAGTTAAAAATGCAAGATATAGAACCCACCCTCCTGACACAGAAGAGATAAGTCTGAGCCTCTGCCAGCCCAGCCCGCCTCACTCTGTGCTGGGAACTGCCTGACCCCTAAGCTCAGAAGTTGCCCACTCAGAAGTGCCCACAGGACATTGACCCAGAGTGGAAAACCTCCGGTGTGTCAAGGAACTGACACTGACCCATCAGGCTTTATTGATCTAAACCCTTATTCTCATGGAGAGCCAGATGGAAACTTTAGGCAGTAATCTTCTAGATTAAGTACTTGTTTTCTTTTGGTTGGGGAGGCACCAGTATGCCCGTGAGTGGAAATCTCAATACAAAGTCTTGCCTATGTCTGCATTCTCCTGCATCTGTTCTCATCTCTGCCATTTCCACAAAGAACACGATTCCAGTAACATCTTGACCCAAAACACAGCACCAATTCAAAGTACAAAAGGTCCCCGGCCTGAGAAACCAGCTTAACCACCCTCAAAAAAGTGTGAAACTAAATGGGAGTGGGGCAAAGAGATGACCAGATGAAACCAGGTAATGTGCAGGCACAAATCTACTAAAATGAAATTTTCTGCTCTGTGTAATCAGTATGCACTAAAAAAAAATTGAAAAAAGAAAAGAAATCTGATTCTGAAGCTTGGCCAGGAATTAAGTCCACTGTTTCACATGCGCTTTCCAGTATGTGAAATTAGAAAAAAACTTTTAGGAATGAGTGAATGTAATCATTCCATTCCCCAAGCGTTCCCTTGCTGGTTCTGTCTTTTAGGTGATGACAGCTCTGAAGGCTACTGGAGAGGCATCAACCATTCTAAGCAGGTGATTGCAGTGCCCTCTGCCAAGGTATCTGTCTCCTCGTGGGGCAGAAAGGAGCTGTTTTGGAGTGATGACCTGCCACACGGCCCCACATGATTTCCCAGATCTCAGGTAGTGAGGCTGCAGGGGACTATGAGAACACAGAGCCCTCCTTCACCAGAGTGCGCGGCCTCTGCTCGCTCTGCCCTTGGATAAAAGGATAGAGGAACTTTCAGGAATAGAGGAACATCAGGGATTCTGATGTTCTGCTTTGCTTCACGGCATCCCTAGATCCCTCCGCTTAACTTTCTTATGGACCAAATAAAAGAGAAATGGACCCCTGAGAAATGCTTCTAAGTGTCAGACGCAAGACAGGAAGCCCGGGGCTGGCACTGAGTTAGGTCTTTGTGCACTTGACTGCGTACAATGTCCTGAGTCTGAAAGCTTTATTGCAGCAGGGTGGATGGGTGGTCCATACCTGCCTGACTGGTGTCCATGCCTGAAAGGCTAGGAAGGAAAGAACAGACTGCAGGCAGATGAGCGCGTGCCTGTGGCCTTGGTTGCTAGCCCTCACATAGCATAATGGGGGAAAAGAGGCTGGATTTAGGATCCTGGTAGGCAGAGAGGCAAGTCCCCCCAACACTTGCTCATTGTGTGTCTGTGTAGTGACCTCTCTCTAAGCTTCAGTTCCTCATCTACAAATTGGGTCAGTGTGTGCTTGTCTTAGTCATTTTCCTCACTGAAGGGACAAATTACCTGACATCTGCAACTTAAAGGAAGAGAAATCAGTTCTGACCAGCCTGTAGAGGTTCCGGTCCACAGTCTGTGACCTGCAAGCAGAACAGCACTGTGGAGGAAGAGCTGACCAGGGACAGAGGAAGTGAAGGGAGGAGCCAGGAAGGAGACAAAGCATTCTGGGCTATTCCACAAGGAACCCACCTCGGCAGACCAGATCTCATCTCCTAACTGCACATCAGTTACACTCCACCATAACCCAGGCAGGTTCCAAAGTCCTGCTTGTGAGAATACAAGGCTTGGGGTGTCTGTCTAGATATAAACCACAATAGTGTCTCAGGCCCAGGACCCCAAGAGCAGACCTTGAGATGAGGGTATGAGTCAAAGTGGTTTTGTAGGAAACATTCCCAGTAGGGTACAGTGAAAGCTGATCAAAGGCCAGGGGAGAACCTAGCAAGGCTTTCATTGGCTCACAGACCTTCAGCAAGAACACCACCAGAAGTTTTTTAGAAAGGCGGAATTTGGGGACCCACTTAGACCTACCAAATCAGAGTCTGCATTTCAACAAGAGGAAGAGAGCTCTAGTGTAGACAAGCTAAGAGAGGGAGACGCTGCAGCGGGGAGGAGCAGTCTTGGTTAAAAGTAGCACTAAAGCTGAGGGTTGAAAGCATCCTCCTGGTGGCCTCAGTACCTGCCCACCCCCAGGCAGCCTCCTGATGAGACACACATGGTGCTTGCTGCGAGTGTTAGCACAGAAGCAAGTGAACTGAAATTGTGACTCTCTGGGCTCATGGGGCAGGTTCAGGTTACTAATGACCTGTCCTACAAGGTGACAGTGAAGAGCAATGTATAAATCCCTGGCCTCTCGAGGACTCCAGTTCCCACTCATTCCCTGGCCTTTCTTTCCCCCACTCCCATTGCCTTCCTTCTTTCCTGCCATTCTGTAGCCCAGCAGAGCACCTGTTTGTCCCGCTCCTCCCACTAGAGGTCTCAGGGTCACTTCTCCTGGCCTTTCAAGGGGTTCTTCTCCTAGACTCTGCTTGCACTCTGTGTCTGAGTTGCACCTGTCACTTGTTCTGCTCCCTCAGTGCTCTGTGATACCCTGTTCTTCCATCCTGGGAATGGAAGCCCAGCAGAGAGGCCTCAGGGAAGAGTGATGTAGCAGATGGATCCCCATCACTGTATCGTGCATTTGAGTTGGGCTTTCATCACTCTCCCCTCTGTTGGCATCACTCAAGCCTAGACTCACACCTGACCTGTCCCAGTAGGAGGGTGTGGAGCATGGGTGCTCTTCCAGCTCGGTCAAGAAGGGGGCAGTGGCCCTAGTCATGTAGCCATGAGCCAACTCCCCTCCTGGCATTGCCATCTTTCCAAGATTCAACAGGAACCCTGTGGGTCACAACAGCTTTTTAGAGTGTGAATTTGTTCCAGTTTGCAACCTTCATTCACATAAGTACCTCAACGCTTTTCATTCCAAAGCTAAAGCCTAGTGTTAGAGACAGTTGAAAGCAATTCTGAGAGATTTGGGATTAGGGGCAGGAAGACCTATGATCTGTCCCAAGGCCAACAGGCTCCCTGGGCCTGAGACTTCTGCACATGTCGTGCAGGGGCCCTCTGCCACCCAGAAGGGGTTCTTGAGGTGCCTGAGAGCCTCAGCCACTGTGCACAGCATCCCTACTGCAGCCAGAGGCGAACTCTCAGCCCCAGCTGTAGAGCATCACCCAGAGGCTTCAAAATACGGGCTCTGCCTATTCTCCCAACCCCATGGTCAGAGTGAGGTCAAGACAACACTCGTGGGCAGCCTGTGCCGAGAAACACAGACCCAAGTGTTATGTGGGCAGGAGAACACGCATCCTAATGCTCTGGTCCCCACTCTCACCACTGACCTGGACCCAGCTAGCCACACAGGCAGCCAGGCCCGCCCACCTGGAGCCAGGCACAAGCCCAGCTGAGGCCCTGAGCCAGGGCTCTGCTCCAGTTGCCAGTTCTGCTGGGACCCTGAGCAATGGCTTCTGTCCTATATTCTGATCTGGTCACCGGATCCTTGTCCTGTGCACCTTCTGCTAGGGTAGCCTCACTGTAGAATGTAAGAGCACAGAGGAAAAAGTAGAAGTTCTGGATCCACATTCGGCCCCTTTCCAGTCATGTACATGGAAACCCAGTGAAGAAATAAGACGTGTAGACAGCTGCTACTTTTCCCTGCGTGGCCTTGACATCTCTCGTCCTATACATGGATTACAGATCAGAAAGCCCTCTCCCAAGCAGGCCACCTTTCCCAGTGAGCCCACAGACTCACCCTTCTAGGACTTTATGTTTTAGGCACTATGAGCAAATAATTTTAAATCTAAGTATTCCCCCCCCGCCCATGACTCCCATCAGAAGTTTACTGCCTCTGTCCTCAGAATGCTGTGTCTCATGCCACTGGGGGGAAATTTCTTTAGTTTCTTGTGTGGGGGATGTGCATGTGCGTGTGTGTGCGTGTGTGTGTGTGTATGTGCATGTGTGTGGTACCAGGGATCGAACTCAGGTCCTTGTGCTTTCAAGGTAAGCACAGTACCACTTGAGTTAAATCCTCAGCCCCAGTTTCTCCTTATTGTATGAGCCTCCATCCGTCTCCCAGCAAATCCATTCTAAGGCTCAATTTGCTACCCTCAGAAACTGTTACTTACAGCGAAGACTCCTACCTAATGTAACATGTCTTATCATTCCCCACTTTACAGAGAGAAGACAACCGAAGCCCAGGAGAGGCTGGACTCGATACAAACTTCTACATCTACTTAGCGATCAAATTAGATCTTTAGTGGGGTCTTCCGCTCCACCTCTATACATCATGCAGGTCTCAACTACAACATTTACAAATTGCATGTTGGAGAAATCATTTCTCTACAGACAGATAAATGCAGAAAGTGACCCAGAAAAGCACCAGTCCTATTTGTCTGGGCTCAGTGCAGAGCCTTAAGCAGTCATTACAAAAGCACCCATTGCAGTTAAAATCATAAAGCCTTGAACTTGAGCTGAACCTTCAGACACCCTAGTCCATGACCCATAAAGACAAAACCACAAAACTGGAGACAGTGATCCCTTTTTTTATTTTTCCAAGGAAAATTTGTGACAACTGTATATAATTTTCAAGGTTAATAGCATCTTGATTCACAATAATGAAAGTCTCATTTATCTACATATTAGTGTCCTGAAGCTAGCTTCATTTACATAATCATAAATTTCATTTCAACTGTCCTCAGCAGCTTGCTCCCTATTTGACGAAAATGTAAATGGTAATTTTATTTGGGCTCAACTGCACATATACTGCATTTATGCAGCATCAGAAAATAACATTTTAATCTCACCAGCAAGTTGAGCTCATTACAACAAAATAAAGAGTATTGGTTAAAACCCCATATCAGTTTCCCAAGTGTCTTTGAAGGTCTCAGTGACTATCATATTATCATATGGTTTTAATTGCATTTAATCAGAAAGTCTCTTCATTTCTTGCAAGGTACAGAATTTCAAGATGGTATGGAGGTTAGGGTGGTCACAAGTGGAACAAAAACTAGGAAGGCCAGCAGTCTTCTTTTGGACACAAGACAGACTGATTCAATACGACTCAGCTCAAACAGGCATGGTCAGAGCCAGATCCCCCAACCTCCCCCCAGCTCTTCTCCACACCTGGAATTCAGTTCACGGATCATGAGGGCTTGAGGTCCCTTCTGACTGCTTGTGTCTACAGCAGGGCCTGGCACCAGTGAGTTGCAGCAAGGAGCCCCAGAAATGAATAATCTTGGCTGTCCTCACAGGAAGCACCAAGCACAGCTCACCACAAGATGATGAAGAGGGAGCAGGAGGACCCCTCTCAGATGCTTCTGGAAGCTCATCGGCCTCACCTGGCAAGGAAGTGGGCTCTGAGGCTCAGAGCTTGCCAAGGTTTACCAACCAAGACCAGGGTCAAGACACCCTCAGGAGAGACAGGCAGAGGACTCTCAAATGTTTACTTGGACTGTCCTGCCTGGATTCCCAGGAACTGAAGGAAAGAGGGTAAGTTGGAAATGTGGCAATGTGCAGTGACATCACTCCTGGCCACCATTGCTGCAATGAACACTGGTACACAGTTGGGGACCCACAGCTCCCATCCCCAAAGAGACTGCAGTCAGACAGCTCAAGGGAGAGATACCCCTCCCCAGCAGTGTCTTCAGAGCAGCCTCACTGTGCCCCTCTGGACTATGGAGAAGCCCAACGCATTTCTTGCTAATCAAGGCACTTTCTGCCAGCTGCACTCTGCATACCAGGATGACACCATCAAACCCAGGAGCACTGCTGGGGCCTAAAGTAAGAAATGTTTAATCTCAGCTATTCCCAGGGGCAGAAACAGTGACCAAGAAAAGTGATTTCTCCAGGTAAGGAGCAGGGCCAGGTGTGGAGAGATGATGCATTGGCTTCCAGGGACTTCTGGCAAGGTGTTAAGCCCTTTCTAAAAAGGCTTTCAGACACTGCACTTCCCTACAGACCAGTGACAGGACAGAAGACCAGGGCCTGCATCCCACAGTGATCTACAGCGCTTTCCAATCCATCCACGCCCATGTCACATGAGTGCACCGCTTTCCATTTCTCACAAGTGACAAGCAGCACACCCAGGGCAATGTGCCTTGCTAAGACAGTGCTCTGAAAGACAGCCTTCCTCCAACATGGGTCTCCTGGGGGGCACTTAAACCTATTAAAACACAGCCTGGAGCCTCATCGGTGCTCTTGAATCTCTGCTTGGCTGATAAGTAGCCAAGTACCTCAGGGACCCTAATACAGAAGGAGCTTTATCTCTGACCTGCCCCAGAGCCAGGTCTCTAGACCCCAGCTGAATCTCCAGCCCTTCAATCTGGGATGTATCTCTAATGTCTCCCAAGGGCAGTGCAAGCTGCTGACTTCAAGATAACAGCAAACAAATTTAATGGAGGCCACATTTTCCAAGGAAGGCATTTTCTTCTAATTTACTCAGTAGAACTTACAGGCAAATATTTATAGAAAGAATGGTGCTGGGCACCAAGTGATTGTGATCTGCACTTTCTCCCTTCGGAGGATTGTCAATGGCCTTGACCACAGAGAGTGTACCCTCCCAACTAGTCTGGCTCTGGGTTTCTGCATGTGCATCAGTACTGTCCTTGGAACAAGCCCTCTATCAGCACATCTGCCTCTTGCTCTTGGCCGCTGTATCCTGTGTTGCTTTGAGAAGTTACAGGGAGCTCCTTGTCCCAGTCAAGTGGCTCTAGGGCAGGTCTCGTTCCTGTACTTTTTAGTCTGTGCCCTCTCTTTGATATCATGCATGCAGGCTCTGCTGTCTCCACCCTGGAGCCCAAACCGAAACACACGCACACAGTAATCCTGTTCTGGGGCGTCATTCAGCATCAACATTAGCAGTGACTCAGGAATGATTAAGGTAGTGAGTTCTCCGTCACTGGAGACATCCAAGCAGAGGTGAGTGTGCCATGTATCAGGAACAACAGCAACCTGGGACCAACACCGACCAAGACCTTGAACCTTGAGATAGATCCCACATGCTCTTCCAACTTGGAGTGTGTCTGATTCCACCAATTTCAGATTGGACCAGCCATTACATCATTAAATACACCCAAATCCTTCCCCCACAGCTCTCTAATGCTCAGACTTGTTTTGTACAAAGTGGCAAAATACAATTTACATATCTCGTAAGTGTCAGAGCCATGAGAAAGAAAAACAAATTAATCAACAAAGAATCCCTTTTCAATGCTTTTCAAGCCAGCTTGTGTCTGTCACCAAACCACAGGTGAAATGCTAACAAAATTCAGCTAGGAACAACAGCATAATGATTTATAATGTGTTCTATTGTTCCAAAGAAACATATACATAATATAGTTCTGAGCCCGGCCTTTTTAATGAGTGTGAACTTTTGTTAATAAGGGAATGATTAGACAGCAGCAAAGATCTCCCAAAGAGTAAAGCAGGAAGCGTCACTGCTGCATAGCAGAGGGAAAGACCCCAGAGGCCATCAGCACCCAGCCATCTTCCCTGGGAATCTGGCAAGGCAGGTGCTACAGTGGGGTCCTGGGAGAAGTACTGGAAAGCAAGAGTAATGAAATCATTTCTCCTTTTTAGCCTAATGTGAAGAGATGGGGTCATGGGATCTTGCTCTGGCTCTGCATACCGAATGTGAACTGCAGCTGGAGAAGCAATGAGCTGCCGGGCGCATCGCAGCCGGATGTGCAGAGCCCCACTGGCCTCCACCCTCTGCACTGCTCCACATGCCCTGACTGTCTTATCTTTGCCAGCACATGTTTCTTTCTTTGCTTCCATGTTTGTTTGATTTTTTTGCCCTTCCCCTTTGGGAGGGATCAAACTGAGGGTCTCACAACATGCTCGGAGAGTGCTCTACACCCTGAGCCCCTTCGCTCCAGGCTTTTCTGCGTGTTCTTCTCCCTGTTCCTTCTCTCTTCATCCATCTCAACCCAGCTCTAAACCCAGAACCAAAAGCCACCAGTTCCAGGTCATCCTTCTTTGACCTACAACGTAATGCTCAGTGCTCCTTGCTGGGGGCCTGTGACCCTCTAGGCCTAGTGCTCTGCCCACTTCTCTGTGCATGCCCCACTTCAGTGTGTTTACATTTATCTGCCTCCAGTGGTCTCTGCCATTAGATGGGAAGCTCTCTGCAGGTTGTGGCCAAGTCACAGATGTCACTGTTACTGCAATACAGAACAGAATTTACCAGGTGTCATAAATTCCTGTGGTAAGAAGATGAGGACCAAGGAGGAAGGCATCATGTGAATGGCCGTCGATCTCAAGTGTCTTGGCCACATCTCCTCACAGATACAGTTCCACAGACTGCAATGTGCCCACAACCTGAAAGGCACGGCCACCTCCATTGCATTCTGGACTTAGACTTACACTCAGACAGAATCAGACTCAGCCCAGCTGCCCACTAGTCTTACACAACTGGCACAACCTCCTTGAGACTTGGTTTCCTCCATCAAGGAGTAGAGACAACTACGACTCCTCCGCAGAGTTGTCAGAATAGCATAAAAAATGAAGTTAAGTGCAAGTGAGGGAAACCAGGATTCTCATGCAGTGTCATGCTTTTCCCCTCAGTTGTGCTCCCATCGTGTTAGACCCCTGCTCAATTCATCTGTTGAAAGCTAATTACCAATGTGATGGTGTAATGAGAAGAGATGCGTAGGTCAGAGCCAGAACCCCAGGAATGGATTGAGGCCCTTGCAGAGGAACCCAGAGGGTGCCCTGTTCCTGCTACCATGGAAGGATACACCAGAAGATGCCACCTACAAACCCAGGACCTCTCATCAGACAATGACTCTTCTGGCACCTTGACCGAGGGATTCCCAGCCACCAGAACCACGCGGAATAACTATGTTGTTTATTAGCTCCTAGTTTATGGTGCTTTGTTATGGAAACTAGAACAGACTAAAACACTTCACACGCAGAAAGTACCTACTGTGAGATTTTAGATCATGTGACACCTCAGTCTTGCCATCTGTAGAATATGCAGGCATGCTTTCTACTTATTCTACCGCTCAAGAAGCCAGCTTATGGAAAACATGAATATTTATAACAGACTTGGTTTATTCAAAGTGTCACATGGGTGAGAAATAGTCATCCCACATTTCCTGAACAACATAGAAATTGGCATCTGTCACTTCTAAGAAGACGGAGATTGTCACCCACTCGGGACACACTGTTCATGGAGAACAGTGTGTCCTGTGGAAGAGACATGTCTCCCCTGGGAGCAAGATGGATCGGACTCTGCTTTCCGCTGCCCAATGATCCCATAATTTTGTGTGTCTCTGTTGGGATGTGCTGGACAGGGATTCCTACAACACTATCACATCTTGAGGCTGATAATGCTGGAGAAAATGAGGCTCCAGAGGTCATCCTCTGTCAAAATCCAGTGCTCTCTTCCCACCCTTGTTCAGGACACTCCAGGAGGGACAGGTGCCTTACAGACAGGGTGTTTCCAGATGACCCCAAAGGTCTCTTCTAGGTGTGAGATTCCCCAGCAACACAAGAAAAATAATGGGGGCTCAGGATTAGCAAAGCACTCACCCCTCTTCATTTCTCAACTGGTGGATGGGGACATGCCAGAAGGGAGATGTAGTACAGAACTCAGAACTGAGTTCATGCCACTCTCCTATAATTGTATGCAATGGTGTAAAATTATCAGTGTCTTTGTCCACACAGAAAAAAAAAAGATGATCATGTAGTCTGAGAGATAATTTTCTGAGACAAAATTAAACCAGGATGACCATGCACCCCAGATTGCCTCGCACATTACCTGTTTAAATAAACTATCTCCATGAACCATAAAAGAAATGATTAACCACATACCCCAAGCTGTCTCTCAAAATATGGCAACCCAATGTGGATGACTCTTCCATAGCCAGGCTATGGCTACAAACAAGACACACATGGGGTGCTCTGTAAATGTCTACATTATGTCGTAATCTCTGGAGGTGAGGTCCAGCCTTTCATATTTTATTTTTAGAACTTTTCCCAGTGAGTTTAGGGAACAAACCCTATTCAAGGTCACTGCCCTGAATGGAAGACAACACTCAGACCCACAAAGGTGAGTCGAGCCCATAAATAGGAAGGCCAGGGAGCTGCCCTGTGTTCAGAGGGATGGAGGCAGCAGAAAGGGACTCATAAAGCTGGTCCTGAAGACCCCATCGGGGTCTGGCCATTCTGTTTGTGTCAACTCACCTGCCCACTCGAGGGAGGACTGGTGGTTCCATGGCAGTTGCTGTCAGGCGGCAGCTCGGCAGTGAGCAGGTAATTAGTGCTCGTCTCGCTCCCAGAGCATAACAGTGAGAAAAGTCTTCTGTTTCACCTTGAAACAAGGCAGAAGAGCCCAGAGAGACAGATTTTCCACACATTTTGGAGAGGTTCTGCCAGAGAATCCCATCAAGGCGCAGGGAGCCAGGTCCCTGGCACGGATCAGCCTGAAACCCATGGTGGAAACACATCCTGGGCGTGGCTTTCTGAGCAGATTGTCTCCAAATGCTGCAGCTCTCCTCATTAAGGCTGCAAGGTAAGGCTTTGGCCTCTCACTACACACCAGAGAGGTTCCTAGGAAGAAAAGGGCCTGCCACGACCTTGTCCCCACCACTGAGAGTGGAGTCTGTCCCCAGACAGCTCCCTGGGCTTGGAATCCGTTTCACAGTTCTATCACCCATGACTGGAAAGCATTTCCAAAAGCAGAACATGCAAGTGGAGGTTGGGGACAAGATTCTTTCCACTAAGGGACACGAATGTCATTACAGCTGAACCTGTAAGACCTTGAAGAAGGTTGGCGCCTCCCGAAGACATTCTCCCTCCTTATGACATTTCACCTATTGCTGCTTTTCAAGGCTATGTTCCTGGAAATGTCTTCAGTGATATATGAGGAAAACTACCCATAAAATACTATTTGGGAAACTTTAATATAGAGGAAAACCTTGTCATTTGTGGGCTTAACAATCACATTTTGGGCCTCTGAATAAGTAAGAAAAATAATGCCAAGCTCCTCTCTGTAAAATTGTAACTACCACCAACAATAAAACACAGGCAGGGACACAGACACACACACGCATGCGCACACACACGCCTTACTTCTGGCATTTTCAACCCTCTTGATCCTTGCTGACCTGAAAAACAGAAAGGATTATTTCCATGTATTTTCAATTTGCATTTTTATCAGTAAGGCTGAGCAACCTTTCACAAACTTAAGAAGTGGCTTCCTTTTCTATGGATTCTATATCCTTTGCCCAATTTTTGTATTGATCTATGGAAGTTTTTAATATATTAGAGAAACCAGCCCATTCTCTGTGACATAACATGGAAATATATTTCCATTTTGATGTGTTGTCTTTTGATTATATTTATAGTGCATTTAGCTAAGTCTGTGTTAAAGTAATTGGACATATTAAAATTTTCCTTTATGGTTTCTAGGTTTTGTATCACACTTTACAAAGTCTGAAAAAGCAAAACATTTTTCGTCGTTTCTTTCATGTGAGATCTTAAAGAAACTGGTCCAGGCAAAATTGTTCAAGAGAATAATACACAAAGAAAACCATAGTTTAACATAACCCTCTTTCTGAGTGTGAGGAACATGTTATCTAACAGAAAATAAATCATCTATTTCTTTTTTAAAAAATTGATTTTATTGGTGCATTTTATACATACATTATGATCATAATCAACATGGAGAATTTGTACCAGTACATGACACATCTTGATTCATTTTTTCCCATTCCCCTAAATCATCCATTTCTAAGGTATGGCATGGAGCTTCCCACCTGAGGAACTATTTCTCAAAATGCCATAATCTCAAAATCTCAATTCCTATCTAATTAAATTCCTTTGCTTGTCGAGGTCTTGTTTATGTCTGAGCCATTCCACAAATCTTTCTAAAACCAGAGGCTCTGGCTCCATCAAACCAGCAGCTTCCGCATCAGTCAAGGTCTCCCAGATAACTCCAGTGCAGTGATATTGCATAAAGCAAGTAAGACTCCGAGTCAATAGAGAGTGTATCAGTTTCTCCAGGGAAAGATTTCAGAGAGTTCAATGAGATTTCTCTTATGTGTACTTAGATGCACTCCTCTCTTTCTACGGATCTCATTGTTCTTCCGTGCCCACCAAACTTTGCCTCACTAATCCTCATCTTGCTGACACTACCCCTTGGGTAGTACTGCTTTTGCCTGCCTCAGTTTCCCCTTTGGTCCCTATACTTCTGGATAAAGATATCTCCTGGGAAGTCAGCCTGCCAGTGAGAAGCAGTTCACTATGCACTTGCTACTCCAGACCACTGCAGCTCCAGGCTGCAGTTTTCCTACTTGCCTGCAACCTGTGAGACTGCTCATACACCCGCATTCGCATGTGCATGCACACACACATACACACACATGCATATCTCTGTGAGGCAGACTTATCAATCACAGATAGGTGGCAAGGGACAGCAGACCCGCCAGCCACGCAAGTCTGAGAAGCTTCTTGAGGCAAAGTCTCAGTTGTGCATTCATTTGCACCTTAGCTGAGGGACCTTAGAAAGCAACCTGCTGACATGTCAGGTCCTGAGCCACAGGAATCCCTGGGCTTAACAGTGACAGACGTGCTGATTCTAGGAGACAGGAACAGAGAGCCCAGCTGCCCCCGCCAGCTCTTTCTGTCCAGGGATGTCACATTCCTGGCCCCTTCTACACTTTTTCTTTAAGACTAGATGTGAGAAAGGAGGAGACCAGGGAATGTCCCTGCCAGCCTAGCATCACTCCTGCCTGCCTGGCATCTCCCTGACTACCCTGGCTCAAAGAAAAGCCATCCTGGAATCACATTAAGAGACATCATTCTAGGAACAAGACTCTACCCAACTCACCTGGTGCACAAAGGAAGGGAAGGGAAATTTGCTGGTAGAAATGGGGGTGCAATGAGGCGAGACTGAGGCTAAGCACGGATCTGCCCTTTGCCAGCTCCACGGTCTTGGAAAACTTTTGGCCTGACTGATCCCAGCTTCTCTAATTGTGGGATGGCAGTAAGAGTAACGCTGAGTTCATTACACCATGCACAAAGGGCAGCTCTGAGCTCAGTGCTCCACGCATGGTCTTGCTGCACCCAGTGAGAAGGGGACATGTGTAGTTGGTGGGATGCAGGGGGGCAAGACAGGTGTACCTCCGGTATGGGCAGCTGAGCTCCAGACATCCTTTGAGCCTCTAGATTGAGGCTCACAGGAACTGAAACTAGCTTTGATCCCCTCTAAACTCAATACTGGTCCCCAAATATGGTGGTGATGGTTGTGGGTTCTGCAATCAGGCCTGGTCTCTTTTCCAGTCCTCTTCACTCAGCCACCAGGGCCCCTCTGTGCTTCTCTGACCTCTTCCCTTTGAAAAACCCTGGCCTCTCCTGAGGTTTTCACAGGGTGTAGAAACAATGTCACAGTCAGTTTTGTGTTGAAGATAGCATAGTTTCTAAATCAGACTACATTTCAAAGGTCAATTATTTGTGTAGGAGGAAGTTAAAACTCAGAGAGGAGGTAGGGACTCACCCAAGGTCAACCGCTAGTTGGCTGCCAAGCCAAAATCTGAGTCCACACTTGCTGACACCCTGCCCGGTGCTCACCACTAACCCTCGGTGGCTCTCAGACCAACTGTCTCCCACTTCCTTGGGGGAATTCTACTTTTTAATTCTATCTGTGCTGAAAAGAGAACAGGTTGACTTTGTAATGTCATCAAATATTAAGCCTGATTTTCTCAGCTACTGACATCCAAATTGCCAGAGAGCTTGAAAGCCCCAATGGAGCCCATTGGCTATGCTAATAGAATCTGGGTTTGCAGCTAGCGAGGAGGAGTAGCCCCCTCAGCTGCAGGAGGACAGGGGAGGGTGGGGGCTGCACAGCTTGGCGACCAACCACAAGGAAGCCAGGGAGAGGATGGAACCTGCTAAAAACAGATGAGGGTAAGGGTCTTCCATTAAAATTTTAAACCACACGCTCTCCATGACCGCATATACTCAAAACGCCCTCCACGGGCAATGGGAGCCAAGAGGCTGTTAAGGTTACTGTGTGAAGTTGCCAAAAACTGAAGACATAATGCATCACTTGTCCTCTGGAAGTTTTTTGAAAGAGAAGTTTTCTGTGACACAAAACACACTGCAAACAGAGACAAGGGGAGGGAAGTCGAGGGTCTTCACAGTTTCCCGAGAGTAACGCTGGTGTCTCGATTTGACTTGAGAGGCTGGAGTGAGGTACATCTCTGCAGGTAGAAACACTCCTCCGGGACTGAGATGTAGCTCAGGGTGAGAGCTCACGATAACCAGACAAGAAACCCTTGTGCAATCTCCCACGCTAAAGAAAAAGAATGGACTCTGGAGTGAGAAGCACCCGGATTTGGCCTCTGGATTCATGCATTTTTCCCAGTAAGCAGGTGCATTACTGTCTCTGAACTTGGGTTGGCCCATCTGTAAAGAGACTCAGAATGCCTTCTTCCCCAGGTGTTGCTTTGAGGGCTAGCGAAGTGCAAGACAGAGCACATGGAACAGCTCTGTCCCCAGCGAGGACCTGAGGAGCCCTCTTGGACAGCTCAAAACAGACTTCGCAGTTTACTTATTTCATTTCCTTAATTTTTCAAACAGGGAAACTGTGGCCCAGGTGGTGAACTGACTTCTCCACAGCCCTCAGCCAAATCAAACTCAGGTCTTGATCGTCTCTGGAAGTGACCTTCCCTGGCACTGAGGAACACCACCACTTGGATACCCTCTCCCTTCTCACAAGTTCAGCATCTCTACCTGCTCAGCGAGGTGCCTGAGGGAAGGAGTGAGTGCGGTAGGTCTGGTGTTGTGCCCCTGCAGCTGATGCTCAGGGCCTCCACTTTCCAGGCCAGGGCTGCTGTCTAACCCCGTGAAGTAAGAATCCCTGTGTGACCCCCTCAAGGCGTCAGGCCTCTGCTCCTGCCAGTCCTGAGAAGACTCAGTGGAGCTGCAACCAAGTCCTCTTGCTTTCATTTCTCCCGGCATCTATCTCAGAGAAAGTTTCTGGTCTTTGTACTGCCAAATGCAAGTAGAATTCAGGTAGTTATTTTCACATACTTCTGCGTCGATACGGGATGTTTCCAGAAATTAAAATATTTTCTCCTTGAGGTACCTCAGACATGTGGTGAAACCATGCACTCCCATGTAAATGCCTCTGTTTTCACTGCTACTCAGCCCTGGAAACAGATTCACCTACTGCATTGCGCACTGCTCCAGTAGGCCCAAGGAACGTGCTTCCTAACCGGAAGCCAGAGATGAGATCTGGAAAGAGACCGTGCATGAATGTGAAACAAAGGGATGATACAAGACAATCATGAGGACAGACACAGACTTCCTAGGATCATTTAATTTAATTCTCTTAATATGACAAGTGGTGACACTGGACAGGCCAGAGAGGAGAAATGAGATATGGTATTTTCAAGGTCATGCAGCTGGCTTGTGCTATCTATATTCAAAACTAGAAAGAACTGTCCTCCTGACCGGCATCCTGTGTGACTCATGCTAGGCTCAGCTTCTTTTTGCGGGTACTTGGAAGCACCTGAAGTTTCATAAATCTTTTGGGGTGGACAAGAGCCTCCATCAGGGACTAGATCAACCCCTCAATCAGAAGCACCAGAGCTGGTATCTGAAACTGGCCTCCCTTCCCCTGTGATCAATGCTCTAGGCCACTCATTCTGCCTGTCCTAACCTTTATTTTTGCAAATGAACACTTAGAAGTTTGCTGCCAGACCACAGCTTGTATAGTATATTGAGAGCTCCTATCTATAGGGTACGGAGCACCGCATGGCCCAATCCCAAGCATACCTTTGCAACTGCTCTCTGCTTACACCTGCTGTCTTCCATCCATAAACAATATTATCAAGTCCCCATTCTACAGTTAGAGAAAGTGGTGCCCAGAGAGGCCAAAAAGCTCTCTCAAGCCCAGCAGCAGGTAAAGGGCAGACCACACTGAGCCCCAGCCTCACACTCCCCCGACCTGCCTGCTCTTGGCAAATTCCTAATCCTCTCCCTGTGACTCCCCATCCATACACTGCCACACTCCCCACTAGGAATTTCCTAGTTAAGGTAACTGAGTTCACAGTGGCTCCCTCAAGAAAAGGAAGCTGATATCAGCCACAATTGGGGACGGGACCCATCAGTGAGACCCTGAGACCTCGTTTTGAAAAAATCTGCCGCTTCCGATGTGATCTCACACTGTGGTTTACTCCCAGTCAGGGTGGGAGATTTACAAGGGTCAGTGAAGGACCTGAAAAGCTGGCAAAAGAAAATAAAGACTTGGGGACTGTAGTGCACAGCCGCCCAGAGTGTGTGGCAGCCATGAAATTAAGTGACAGAAGTTTGATTGGCACACAAGGCAAGATTAAAAAATTCCAAAAACTGCTCAGTAAGTACTATGACCTTGACCAGATATGGCGTAACCCAGTCTCACTGCATCTATTAAATAGCTGCATTAAGGACACTGTGACCCGGTTTTGCCCTTTGAGAAAGATCTGAGAAGCAGGCGAACATGCCCAAGTCACCTACACATTCACAACTCATGGTGCTCAACATTTGGATAAACACAGACACTCTTGTGATTTGGCTTCCTGGCTCTTACATTTGACCTTCAACTGACAGAACGACCCCAGCCCTATCTCTGGTCTGACGGACATTGGCTGTGGTGATATCTACTGGCAAGTATAATGAAAAAATACATCTTACATGTGAGTTCAAAATGGTGGCGTATGTGTCCAGGAACCTACAAAGAATATCCCTCAACCACAAGGGTGAGGGACGGTGGTTCCCCCTGCAGACTTTAATACTCAGACCACCAGGGCACTGAGCCCTGCCCCCATGAGGACTTACACAACCTCCACCCAACTCTGCTACAGGGCAGAAACCATGCAAAAGTGGTCACACAGCTGGCTGAAATCCTCCAGAAAAGACTGTCTGCCAGGGGACTCTGATGATTTGTAATCAAATTGTGTTTCATTAAAGAGAAGATGTCCAGAGGTTTCCTGTTGGCTGCATCCTTGCAAATTAAAGATAATGGAGTTAACAGAAAACAACTGTAAGTCAGATACAACAGGCGAAGTGAGCCCAAAGAAACGTCCTCTCCTTGGATGCACAGGTGTAGCACGCGGGTCCCGCCCCATGGGGAGGGCAGCTGGCTCCATCTTGGCCCTGAAAGCTGGGTTTGTGTTAGAATTGCCTGCGGTTTCCTGGTTCAGTGGAGCAGCCTCTAACCCTGCCCCCCATCTTTAAAATAAAGAAAGTTCATCGCATGACCCCTTGTCGCAATTTGCCCTCTGCAAATGGTAGGCTTCCAAGAGTACAAAACTTCAATGCTAATGTCTTGGAAAATGGGGATAAATTAGTCACCCTATTGAGCTTCCTGAGGTTGCTGACTGTTGACATTCCGTGATTTTCTAATTTTCTTTGGAGTTATCGGTTGCAGGTACTCCTGAGCTTATAGTAAATGTGTTGTGAGTCTGGTAAGGTTTGCAGCACACAAAACAATCTGCACAGGCTTTCCCATGCCCTGGATTCTGCTCTTTCTGAGACCCAGGAGCTCTGTACTGGCAATGGATCCAGCAGTGTGCGTACCCACAGACTTCACCACAGCCCAGATGTCAGCAGGTTTCCATCTTCGGGATGAAGAAATCAGGGTCTAAATCAGCTTTGTGGTTGGTCTTGAAGCTAGGACTCTTTCCCGCTCTGTCTGTCTACCCCAAGCTCAGTGATTCTCAGGTTTCTGTGTGTTCCCCCACTCAGGGGAGGGCTGAGTGGGCACAGACAGGGAAGCCCATGTGTGTGAGGCAGTCATGACCCCTTTCCCTTGAGGTACCAGCTTGCAGTCTGATCCTCTGCCCTGCGCTCCACTTCCAGTGTGCCCATTCTCAGCTGGGTCCCTCATTGCTCGAAGAAGCAGGGGAGGAGGAAGGAGTCAGTGTCCTGAAATCCGATATACAGATGTCAGTTCTGTGCCACATCACAAGGGACACACAGGCCCAGAGGAAGGGAAGAATCTATAGGTTCAGACAAATAGAGGGGGTCATTCTGCCCCCATGTGCAGAGTCGAGGGCTTCCCAGAGCAGAAAACTGCAAAACTAGGCACTGTCTGAGGCCCAAACTGGGCCAGAGAAACCCAGAATTCCAGCCAAGAGGGACAGAAACCCAGGAGAACATGAGGCCTGGGAGGAGGCGGCAGAGTGTGATTTTTAATTTACTTTTTCTTGCCCTGAGACAAAAATTAATTTGACTTGGGAAAAAAAATGTAACTTTTTACTTGACTTTTGAAAGTAAAATTTCTGCAACTCTTTTTCCACTTAACAGAACATTTCCTCAACTTCTAACGCATGATGTTAATATTCGCCAAGGACGGGAATTCCCTTAGCTCAGCTGGCATATCACTGAACTGATTTTCCCCTAATTTCCTAGTAACATTGCCTGGGTTATGCTAACAGGAGAGTTAACAGCTAATTTTGCTATAGGGAAGATAATAACAGGAAATGATCTTTAATAATGAATTAAATGGATTTCTTGGATCCTGATTCCTTCTGTTAGGTTAGGTCAATGGCATCTTGAATGAGCAAATCTGTCCTAGGCCAGCAACAAGACAGAGAAAACTGTCAAGGGACCCACAGGACAAGGCGCAGGCTCTGCAGGGCTGAGTGTCCAATCCAGTGGTACAGTCACAAACTTCAGACCCAACACTGGACACCAACCCCCGCTGCCTGGATGACCTTGAGCACTCGATCTCTCTGAAGCCGTCCCCTGGGTCATTCCTGGGAGGATAATTCCTGCTTCATGCAGTTTCGGATCTGTCATATCTGCCACCTGCACTATGGAGCACATGCAGTTTAGGAATCATTTTTGTCTGCCTTGTGTCATTCAGCCTTTTGAATATCCCCTTAAAACGCCCCATCGAGACTGGACTAACGCCATTTTGAAACAAGCAAGGTCAGACACTTCCAAACCAGGTGCTTAGCAGGATTAGCACCCCAGTGCTCATCTTTCGGCCCCAGACTATCTCATCTTTATCATCTTTGTTCTTTGAAGTAGTCCTCTCTACTTTTTTAATCACATAGATTCTTTAGTGAAAAGTTTTTAAAAATATATTTCCAACCTATATATCAATATTAACTTCTTAGCCATACACGTTCTACTCTACACATAGCATATGGAAATGTACACATGCATATACCTCTATATAATCTAACACACGCCAAATAGAGAAATGGGTACAAAGTGAAGACAAACTAAAATCTAGTGATTTCTCACAGGAAGAGGGAGATGTAGATAAACTAGATAGATAACAAGAGACACTGAATGGCCACAGAAAGGAGCATCTTTTGGGGGCTGGGGAAGCGAACCCCTCTTCCTTTCATCAAAAGTGAAGCAGAAGCAGGAGTTAAAAGTTGGTTCAACAGGCTTTGGAACTCGCCTCTCTAGACCTACTTCCTGGCTCACTTTCACCATACAGAGTCATGTTTTTGTGGATGCCCCACGGGCACTCGGAAACTACTACATGGTCTTGAGTGGGGCAGGGCAAGACATCCTGCTTAGTAACAGGTGCCCTGGTACCTTACAGGTGGGAGCTTCAGCCCAGCTGCAATTGGCTGTCTCCTGGCCTGTGAGTCCAAGCACATGTGCAGAGGTTCCGGTCCCCACAAGTTTCCAAAGTGGGGGATGTAATTACAGTGTTTGAAAGCAAATAAACACACACCCAAGTGGGAGGCCTGAGTATTTAGTTCACTAATTAGAGCGAATTCAATGAGAAGACATACAATGTCCGCCTCTTTTTTTGTAATACTAATTGACATTTTCTTTTGACATTTTCTTAGTAGCTCATTTTTATTTTTTATTGTGCTCTCAATAAGATACCAAGGCAAAGCATCAGTATCTGGCAATAAACGAGTGTGAATCACTCATTGCATAAACAGCAGTGGCGCAGGAAGCCCGAGCCGGATGCAGGGAGGGAGGGGCAGGGTGAGGACATTTATTGTCCACAGCAGACCTTTCAGTTTGCTGTCTGGCTGGCTGCTGAGAGCTCTGGGCTGCTCAGCCCAGCTCCCAAACAGGCCCTGGCCAGTCCAGGTGAACACGCTGCCTCGAGATGACCACGAAAGACACGCAAGTCAGTAGCCATCCCAGCCCCTTCTGCTTCTATCTCATGCCTATTCTTCAACCTGAGAACGTACAACAAAACTGAGAGACCCAGGAAACTGTGCTCTTGGCCGGATACTGTTAACCTGAGCTTTCTGAGCACCCCAGGATGTGCCCCACTCAGCACGATGCCGCAGGAAGAGCAACTTGGAATCTAACAGAGTTGGTTCCATTCATCTCTCTGCATCTGCATTTTTCTACCAGTAAATACTCATCTTTTGGAGTTACATGAATAATTAAATCAGGAAATTATAAAAAGCACCAACACAATGCCTGATGCATTCATGTGTCCCAGAAAGATGTATGGAAGGCAGAAAAAAATACAATTAATGAAGCTCAGAGAACTTAAGAATAGGACATAGAAGGTACATAATAAATGTCCTTAAGTGATACTATAAAAACTCTTTCTTAGTGTTGCAGAGGCAGGCAGGCAGAAGCACAGATTACAGCAATATGTGACTGTCTCCAACAGCCTGGGCAGCAGGGTGGGGCTGAGGCCTTTGAGCAGAGGAATATGATATGAAGAGCTGTACTATAGTCAGCCGACAGCCAGGTCAATAACCCCTAAAGAATATGGCATAGCAACTATTTGCATGGCCTTCACATCATATTAAATGTGATAAGTAATCTAGGGATCACTTAAAATATAGAAGAGGATACACTTCAGTTATATGTGAATACTCTGTCATTTCATAGAAGGGACTTAAGCATCTTTGGACTTGGTATCCAGGGGAGGTCCTGGAATCAATCACCCATAGACACTTAGAATGGTAATGTTAGGTTACATAAAACCTATATTGATTCTACAAATCTTCTTATCATTTAAATGTACTTCCTAGGAAACAAAGTCATTTGTGTAGCTCAATTGTGTTTCTACTGGGCAGCGCCTTCCAGGGTGAATGCTGGACCAATCAGGGCAGAGAGTGGCTGGAGGCAGCAGCAACATCTGGGCCATTGCATTCCGGCCAAACTGCTGCTGTCCTCTCTGCCCAGCCCTGGCTTCCCTGCTGCCAGTTCACTGAGTAATTAAACTGCCTTGAAGCAGAGAGCCGGCTCCTGAGTGTGCTTGATGATGCACAGAGTTCTGCAAAGTTGTTTCAGCAGGAGACACCCAGGCATTGTTCTCAAACACCCGTGTCATCCCGGGCAGGGACAGCGCCAAAGTGCCTGGCTCCCAGCCCTGTGATCTGTTGGCCATATCATGTATGCCCAAAAGCAGATATTTCAAGAGATAAATTAAAAAGCAACCAGCATTTTCTTCTGCAACTGGCTGCAAATGGATTGTTTTTCTATTTCCCCTGTGGGGAGCTCTATAAAGCCTGTGGGATCTATCCCAACAGATCTCAGGAGTGACGTTCCAGGGACAGACAATGGACAGCACAAACACTGTTTTAATGTTATTTGACTCACTCTGCATACCCCATGCTAAGACTTGGAATTAGGCAAAATGCTGCTGATCTTTCTAGATAAGGACCTTGAACCTGTGTCTCCCCTTTTCTCCATCAGCAAAATGTGGAAGCTGGCTTGCATGGCCTGGAACATTCTAGAAAGCATGCTACCAGCATGGGTAAGCATATGGGTATCTCAGTCATCAGAATCACAGTTCAAGCCAGGTTCTACACTTACTGGCTGGGGCCATGGATGAGTTACTTAGCCCGTATGAACCTTGATTTCTCATTTGTAAAACGGGAATTCATATAGTGGTGATCTCCTACGCTGTTGGAGTGGTTAGATTGGATAATGGGGAAAGGTGTATAGTGCCATATTTGGCAACTAGTGAGCACCAAATAAAGTTATCTAATAAATAAAGACTTCATGTTTTGCTTTGGAATCATGAGTGCAAGCCTCGGAAGGTTTGCACCTTGCTGGGGTTTGACATAGCTTCCAGCTGCTGCTAAGCAACTCAGACTGGGGGATACAAATGTGTCTCCAGACACCAAGCTCTGGCAGAGGGTGGAAGTGTCTCTCTGGTGATGAATCCAAGCTGAAAGGCCACTGTTGCCCTCCTGTCCCGGTAGGCACAGCTGGAACTGGGTACCTGGAATCCTGGAAAGGAATAACTCTTGCATCTGTTACAGATACTCTCTTTACTATCATAATGTTACCATTCATGTTTCAGAAGTCACAGAGCAGGAGCACTGGCCCCCAGGCTTTCTGGGGCTGCTGGGCCCTCGGCCTCTTAGCTCAAATCTGTGATACTGACCTCCCACTGAGGTTGGGGGGAGCAAGACATTTGGGGATTGCTTCATCTTTCTCTGACACTTTATTTCCTTATATACCATATTCTTTATTATCTTCTTATTGGATTCATTATGAGCAACATACAGAATTTTGGGATTTTTCTTCCTATTTTAAAGTAGCAAATGTGATGTTTTATTTCTAGTTCATTATCTCAGGATACCAAAAGAATCCCAGATCTTGTTTAAAATCCTCATGATCTATGTAGAACTTGAAGATAGAATTAAATAACTAAAAATTAAACACAGTTATCAAAGTTTATTTTGTCTAGCCTTGTGAACACAAGGTCTACAAATATTATAATTGAGATATAACCTAATGTCTATTCTTTTGTTCTGTATTATTAACTTTGGTTGGCTCAGAAAGGAAATAGTATTCTTCCTAAAACTTAATATTAAAAATAATATTCTCCCAATATTTGTGTTAACTGTCACTCTCTTGCCCTATTAATTTGGAGATTGAAAATATTTTAAGATGATTAAGTAAATAAAATGAACTTTCATAATCAAAAGTAATTATTGCAATATTTTATTATTGTAATAATTCATGTCTGCAACAGTTAAGGAAATTTATAAGAAAATATTAGTCTATAATACTTTCAGAATGCTTACCTGTATGTAGAAACAGATATTTAGATACTAATAATAAATCCAAAAGATATAAATCCTCATATTACGAATAATTGCCAAGTAAATGAGATGTGCTAATTACCTACATGATCATTCAATCATTGATGACTTACAATTCAGATTTCAGAAATAACCTTTGGCTGTTCACCATCCAAAGAGAAATACCAAAGTCAAAACCAAACTGTCTTTCATCCCTACGTCAGACAGGGTTCAAACAGGGAAACAGAAATCACTCGGATGGAATTAATTTAAAGGATTAGCGTACAAGTGCTACCCTTAATTTCATGTGTACATTTGTCTGAACCACAGGGGGCCCTGTTGGTTCAACCTTATTCTAGGTGTGACAATGGGACGGTTCTGACTGAGATTAGCATCTGAGCTGATAAGCAGCAGAGGAGCTGCCCCTCCCCAGTGCAGCCTGAAGAGACAAGAAGTGGAGAAAAGGAGCGCTACTCTCTGCCTCCCTGTCTTCAACTTGGAAGTTGGTTTCCCTCCTTTGAACTTGAACTCAGTGTGTAGCTTACACCCCTAGATCTCCTGGTTCTCAAGCCTTGGGATTTTGACTGGGACTCCCTCACCAGCTCTCTCTTGTTTACTGCAGATATTGGGACATCTTTGCATCCATAATTGTGTGCACCACCTCCATGTAGCTGTGTGTACATGCATGTGTGTGTACGTGTGTGTGCATGTATGTGTGTGTGTGTGTTTCCTATTGAACCTATTTCTTTAGAAAAACTGGACTCATTCAAAACGTAATGGAAGAGCTGCTAAGCCAACCAGGATCCTGTAGCATCATCTAGAATTAGAACAGCAGGAAACTACCGCCTCCTGGATGAAAGGACAGAGGGAAGAGGCAGTGTACGTGGAGCCCAGGGCTGGGTCACCCAGTGCAAACTGGACCCTCAGTCCTTTTTGGCAGGAGCTGGGACCACAGAGGAGACACAAGCCTGGCCCAAATACTCTGGCTTCTCCCTTCCACTCCCTCTCTGGTCTCCTGAGCATGCTTCCCATTGGCTAAAGCCAGCTGACAGCCTAGGGCTCATCTCAACCCCTGTCTTGCAGATCAGAGTTGAGGAAGGCCAAAGAATGCACCTGACCATGAAAAGGCCTGGGACCAGCATCATGTCTATTTTGTTTCTTATTTTTGCAACCACCCTTTTAAAAGGCAGTCCCCAGGGCTGAGGATTTAGCTCAATGGTTCTGGAGCCTGCCTTGCAAGCGCAAGAGCCTGGGTTCGATCCCCAATAACCATGTACAACAAAGTTAGGCATGGAGACCCATGACTGTAATCCCAGCACTCAGGAGGCAGAGGCAGGAGGATTGCTCTGAGTTCAAGGCTGAGCTCAGGACCAGCCTGAACTACAAAAGGTGAGACCCTGTCTCAAAAATTTTTTTTAAAAAAAGGCGGTTACCGATTACCCACAGAGTGAACTGAAGTGACTCTGCTAAGGTTGTAGACAAGATGAGAGGTTCCATATCACAATAATACAAAGGCCTTGAAATGGATAACTAGACTCTGTGCTCTTCCAAGTGTTTTTCCAGCTGCCATGGTACCCAGGCCCTGCTCTCCTCTCTGTCACCATTCTAAAGGCCTCACTTCTTCTTTATAAACCACATCTATAGGGTGCATGTCCCCCTACAGGGCCCCTCAAGGGAACTGGCTGTGAAAAATGGTCCCCTCTCTGAAGGAAATGTGGGTCCCACATATCCCAATCATTCCTTCACCCCCTGCAAGAGTAAGATTCAACAGAAGTAGTCAGCAACTAAGAAAAAAGAGAAAAAACAAACACCCCAGGAAACCCTGCAGCCCCTTTCCCATGCTGATGTTGCATTTTTAAAATGTCCTTGTCCTTAAAGACCAAAGCTGCTCTCCAAGGAGGATCCCAAGCCCAAGTGACACTCCCTGGTGCCCTGAAGCCAGGGCCTGAGAACCATAGCAATTTGCTTCACATTTCAGGAGCACAATACTTCTCCCATCTCTTTCTGAGAAGCAAGAAATAGCCACAAGAGCCATGCATGGCAGTGCACATCTGTAATCCCAGTACTCAGGAAGCTGAGGCAGGAGGATCGCCATGAGTTTAAGGTCAGCCTGAGTGACATGGCAAGTATAAGGCCAGAATCACATAGCAAGACAGATGAAAGAAAGAAGAAAGAAAAAGAAAGAAAGAAAGAAAGAAAGAAAGAAAGAAAGAAAGAAAGAAAGAAAGAATAAGGAAAGAAAAAGAAGAAAGTACAGAAGGAAGGAAGGAAACAAGGAAGGAAAAGAAAAGAGGCAAGATGAGAGTCCCACCCTGGATGCCCCACACAAGCTCCCTCCTCCAGAAGGGAATCTGTGACCCTTGCCACCCCGTCTGTACCTCCTTGTGCACCTTCCCCATTGTTCCTCTATCTTTTATGAAAATAACAAGGCAATGTCACTGAACTCAAGTCTGTCCACTCACCATTTCAAAGGGTCTCAGGGAACAGAGGACAAGTTCCCGTAGCAAAGTTAAACATTTGCACAGTTGGAAAGCTGCGGCAGTGGTGGATGAGCATCCTGAACGACCCTCTTAACTCCACACAGGTGAGACACTCAGTCCTTTTGCCTTAAGGAGTGAATAGCTGCAGAAGCCTGGTAGGGTGACAGCGAATGGGCTGATTTGCATCAGTCTTAAAGGGAGCAAGATTGGAGAAGTTCCAGAGAAATCCAACTTGTGTTACCAGGTTCAGGGGGGCTGTGAGCTCAGGCAGACATAGGCTTTTTCTAGCAAGGATCACCAGAAGCATAGCAACACCAGTCCTTACAAGGAATTTAGAAAATCCAAAAAAGAAAGGCACTTGCTTCTAACCCTACCGCCATTAGACAGTAGCAAGTAAAACGACTAGTCCTTTCTGCTTCATCTTCATATGCATAGCAGAACTCCTTTCTTGTAAACCAGGACCGAGCTGGACATACACAGTTTTGTGTCCTTGGCTTTCCACCCCTACAGTAATGCTCAGCTGAGCAATGCTAAACGGTCAGGGGTTTTAGACCCCTCAATGCCAGCAGGGCAAGTCAGTCCGGCCTCATCACCCTAGTGGACAGCCTCGTCCCCATTGATGTCATTCTGACATGACACCATCACCCCAAGGCTGTGAGAAGAGGACCTAAGGAAGTGCTTGTGAAGTCTCAGAGAAGTGCTGGGCACATTGTGAGCACCAGCACCAGGATGACTCCGTTTCCACGGGAACAAAAATGTACACACAAGGGTCACTTAGAATGGATAGATGAACAGACGTCAGGTATTCAATCATTTCCCAATTGTCAGACACATAAAGTCTTTCCAAGATTTTCCTGCTCTATCCAATGGTAAAGAACCTTACATGTAAGTCTTTTTGCATCTATGGTTTGGCCAATTTCTGTTCTAGGAAAAATTTCTACCTCAATGGACAGGAGGTTGTTTAAAGTTCACTACGTGATGCTAAATTGCTCTTTGGAGAAATTATGCCATTTATGTTTCCCTATAGCGGGAAAGAAATCCTGCAGCCTGGACTTTAGCAGATAGATGATTCACTGCTGCCAGCTTTACATTCACCACCAAGAAGGTGGTCAGGAAGTCATATCTCATCTTCTAGGTTGACACATCTCCCTCTGCCCACCTCAGGGAAGCCCTGGCCTCTGCTCCTCAGCACTCCGCACCATCAGCCTGCATGTCTTTCCTACCCACACACCGGATGCACACACACAGGAGTTTTGCACTCAGAACCTCGGATGCTGAGGAGTAGCTGCCCCAGGTCCCTGAGCCACAGAGGACAAAACATGGCCCTCTCAGAGCCTCCTGGAGTTTGTCATCCACAGTGGCATAAGTAGAAAGAAAAGAAAACAGCTCTACAAGGTATTTATAAGACTGCTGAGACCCAGACATAAAGATCACCTGGACTAATGGTGCATTGCTAAGGCCAGCCAAGTGCATGTTCTGAGAGATCCCAGCTGACCAAAAGCCCTGAAGGAGCCAAAGTGTGGCTGCCACCCAGAGGCCAGGTGTCCAAGTGTGGCTAGGGGCTCACTCCTTATTCCAAGACCAACAAAAGCATTGCCTTTGCAGAACCGCATGTGTAATTAGCCTACTCAAGATGGAACCAAAAAACAACCCTGCGGCATGTCCCAGGCGCATAGGGACTCTCCACAAATGTTTACAGAATAAATAAATCAACGTAGTAGGGAAAATTGGTTTGGGATTTGTCAAAAGTTCTGATTGAACTGAACTCTCTTGTCAAGACTTAAGAGATCATTAACGGATGAAAAAAATCAATATGCTTTGACTGGCTGTGATGTACAAGAGGCTCTTCTAGATACAGGGAGACATTCGAGAGAAAATGAGCAGTCCCTGCCCTCGAGCTGCTCCCAGGGAAGAGCCGAGGTTAACAAAGGTGTCCTAGGGTGTGAAAGGTCCGGGATTAAGTCTCAAATCCAGCTCTGTAGCTCGGTGTACGTAGCTGACTTTCTCCATCACAGTCAGGAAGCTTCAGTTCTCTCCCCTGTGAAACTGGGAGCTGATAATAACATGTCAGAGGGCTGTGTGCAAGGAAATGAAAGGACACTTCCAACGTGCCTGACAGTGGAGGAGAAAAAAGTGATGGATACAGTAATTTCTTTTATTTCCATCAACAAGGAAAAGAGCTCCGTTGATCAGCAGCCCAGGTAAATGACTCACCTGCTCTACAGAAGACCAACTCCAAGCTGCGCTACGAACTGGATGTGGGGGCATCTATCATCTATCTGACATTTTCAGTACACCTGCAAACATCCTACTTCCAACAATGTGATCGTTACAAGCCCAGAGTTTAGGACTTGAACATGTCTTTGGGGGAGAATGCCTGAAGCCACCAGCAACGCCCTCCCCTCTGTTGTCTGCATGGCAGCCCATGCCTTTACCTTGTTCCAGGTGTGATGGAGCCAGCCGTCACCCTTTGGACAGTCCTTGGATGGGGGAGTGGAGATTGAGAAAAACAGACAAGAGATACAGTCAGGAGGGCACCCAGTGATGCTGAGAGCTAAGTTCTCAGAGCTGAATGTGCAGATTTTATTTTCTCTTGGCCTTTTATACAGCAAGCATACCAGAGTATCTTAACAGTAATCTGCCCACGCCTACTTCCTTTTACCGCCCACGTTTTGGTCTTAATTCCTTGCTTTTGGTCAGTATTTAGCAAAAGGTAAGCATCTGCTGTAAACAGAACTTGCTGTTGATGTGTTATCATTACAATGGAGGTTCCAAGTCAGCTTTGCTTATCGCTCTCCACATCCAGGTAGGAAGTCATCATGGATTCCAAACTGTCACCCACATGGGTGACACCAGGTAAAGTGAAGGAAGCTGCTCAGTGGTTTTAACCACAGATGCCATGAGCTGGGCTCAGGGCCCTTCCTGGGAGCTGGGGTGCAGAGTGCTGCACACTCACTAGGCCTCCAGGGTTCCCAGCAATGCTCCGTGCCATCAACCTGGGCCCAGCAGCCCTGAACAGCTGTGGGGGGTGGGGTTAATGAAAAGATGTGTGTGTATCTGCTGCCTAGGGATGTCCTAACAAATTACTCCATACTTGGCAGTTTAAAAATGGCAAAATGTATAACCTCACAGTTTTAGAGGCTCGAAGTCCCAAATCAAAGGTAGAGGATAAAACTGAAATCCCTTGGGAGACTCAGAGGATTGAATCCTCCCTAACCTCTTCCAGCTTCCAGCCCCTCCATGTGTCTCTGGCTGGCCTGGCTAAACCAGGATGGCATCCCCTTGAGAACTTTCACTGCATTACATCTGCGCAGATTCTTCAAAAATCTCACAACCACAGGCTCCAGGGCAGGATGTGAACATATCTCTTCAGAGGCCCATTGTAAGATTATTTACTGAAAGCTTCAGATTAACCAAGAGAGGGCAGCAGTGACCCTCAGGGCCTCAAAGGTTGAGGAAGGAGGGACCTGAATAGTGGAGAGAGCTCGAGCCAAGGGGAGCCCCAGTGAGCCTTACTGACCAGCAGCTGGTAGGGAGGAAGTGTCCACCCCATCTGAACTTCTCCAAAGAGAACACAAGGCCAGAAGGTAAGGAGTCCTGGGCATTGTGGACTATGATGGCAACTTCTAGGTGCACAGCAGGCAGAAAAAGATCTAGGACAAACATGCACAATCCCAGTTTCCAACAAACAGTTGCCTGTTGGCCCAGTGACTCACTGAGGGAGAAGCAAATGACGTCCTGAAATCCAGGTGAGGCAGGAAATTGAGGTGCAGCAAACTGGCTAGAAAGTGGACATGGCCAGTCACTTAGCAAAGTTCCAGGACGTACGTAGTCAGTTCCCAAATCCCTGTACATGAGCCAGTTCAAGAGCCCCATCTTCACTTCTCCCAAGAGCTCAGGTCTCTGAACGGTTGGCCTACACCTGACCTCAGCCTGAGGAATGAGAGACTCGAGAGGCAGCCACCAGCAAGCCTGGGGCCAAAGTCAGCACTCCCACACTGTTGTCTACAGGGTATATCCCTGTTCTTCCCTTTAGTTGATTCAAATTCACTCTACAGAACATGTATCTTTTCCTACCTTTAACAGAGGGAAAACCTAACTACTTTTTGCACCTGCCGTGACCAAGTCTTAGTTCAGGACAGAAAGAACCTACAAACCTCCTCTAGAAGGAGACTCCAGCACCCAAACTTGTAACGCACTCTCATCCCTGCTGGGTTTCCTTCGTTTTGCTCCACATTCACGCTCTTGGGCTGAGCTCTCCAGTCTTCGGATCCAAGTGCATGTGGTCCCCATGGGGTCTCCACACCTCAGACCTGCGCCTCCCAGAGCTGGGTCACACTGCGCCTCCCCTACTGTGCCAGGACCACACTGAATGACCCCGACAGGCAGGACAGGAGTCTGTGGTCCTGGGACTAAGGCAGAGCGGACCCAGCTCTCTCTTGCCCATATAGAGCAAGGAACCTGGAGCCACAAGCCCACCCACACAGGGCATCTGGCAGCTGCTAGAAGCACAGGCCTTTAACCCAGTGGGTGAAGGGATCCTGCTCCAGCAACCTTCAGGGTTCCTCAAGGCTCGGTGTCCTCCCTCGGCCTGCTCTGCCTCACCACACAAGAAGTGACCTGGAAGTCACTCCATCTGCTGTCTTCTGCCCCCGTGACACCAAGCAGAACACATGGCAGAATCACACGAGGCCTCCACGGAGGGGGGGTGGCCCTCAAATTATGGTCACAAACCCTGTCCAGCTTGATCTCTCTTATCTATACGAGATAAATGGCTAGCCCTGGGGGGGGGGGGGGGTGGATTTTTAAAACCTAGTAAAATAAACCAGAAAAGTGCCAGCTGTCACAGACAGAATGCAGTGTCCAGAAGTTACGCCTGCTTTGACAGTACGTACACTAAAATCGGAACGAAGCAGGCTCCGAGCCATCCTCAGGGCTGGGCTAGGCCGAGGTCCAGGGAAGACCAGTCCAGGAACGCTCCCTGCCATCCCCCAAGTCGCTAATCCGGTGAGCCCTCCTGGGCCAAGCTGGAGGCAAACAACTCAGAGCCTGCAGCCCTCAGGGGATCCCCAATACGTCTCAGGCTGTGTATCTAAGCTCCAGCCAGCTTGGGGCAATGTCTTTGGTACCCAGAATGTCTTAAGCACTGGCTCCACATTCTCTGTCCGACCTTCTGTCAGCACGTGGCAAGGCCTGGGCAGGCGGGCCAACGGAGGTTTGCTTCAGTCCACCCTCTCATGGGAATGTGCGTTCTGATTTTGCCTCTGAAGAGCACAGGCCGCCCCAGGGCTGGAGAACAGAGGAGCAGCAGGAGACCTTGGATGAGGCTGCGTGTGGGCCTTGCCACAGCCGGACTGGGCGCTACACCTCAGGGACACTCTCGGGGACCTGTGCTGCTTGTGCCTCCAGGGTGGAAGGGACCAAGGCCAGAGCTAGTTGCAGGGCCCCCGGGGAGGAGGGCGTCCAGGGAAAAGGCTTTGGCGCTGATCCTCGGCTCCAGCACCTCCAGCCCCCCCGGTACTTTAATGGGGAGCACAGACCTTCCCACTTTGTGCTGGCCGAGGTCACCAAGGGCCCTGACTCCAAGTCTGGGAGGCAAAAGGCTCAACAGCCAGCAGGAAGGCCGAAAGCTTCCCATCCTGACTCCATGGCCCAGACTAGTCACTTCCGTTTCCTCCTCTGCAGAGCAGAACGTAGAACACAAGGTACATGCCTGAAAATGTGAGGTGAAGCAGGACAGGGGGCGAGCGGTGCCTCTATAGTGCTAATGACTAGCAGCGCTCGGGACATGACAAGCGTAGGTATCACTGCCGGCACAATGATTTTCAAATGGGGACCCAGGTCAGCTACACCCAACAAGACAGCAGGGAAGCAGCTCAGTGGGAAAGCCCGCCAGGGAGCTGAGCTAGGTCGGCCTCTCCCGGACCCTGGGCCCCAGGACATGGCCTGCCCACTCTGCATAGCTGTGGCTCCGTCACAGCTAAGACATCATCCAGCTTCCCGGGGAGGGTGGGAGACAGCCGGACCCAGGAGGCCCCAGCTCCTGCAGTGTGCCACGTCAGGATGCGTCTGGGCTCTGTGGCCTGAGACCGGTCACCACCACTCTTCTCTGGGCTGGTTTTCTCCAGCTCCGAGCCCAGAGAGCCTTCCCTCGGCCTGCAGACGCCCTGCCTTCCCCCGACATACTCCCAGCCTTCTGCAAATCTGGGCCCTCCGGACTGTTGAGTGAGCTGCGCTTGAGGTGAGAGCAAGAGAGGGCAAATGCCCAGTAATTTTAAAGCCATTAAAAAAAAGTAAAAAACCTCAGAGTGGAGGGTGGAACACAGCAGTGGCCGTATGTATTTTTAGGACCTCGTAAAGGCCTGGAGTTCCTTTGCTGGGTTTGGAAACAAGAGCATGTGTGTGGCCGCCCTGCTTGACTCGACGTGGGTGTGGCTAGAGGGGGGGTCAGCCTCCCCCCCAATTCTCAATTTGCTTGCCAAAGGGCCCAACCCCTGGCGCCGCCCCCCTGGGCTGCTCCGGCCCCTCTGAGTAGGTTCCTGGTCTCCGAGCAAGACCCCCCCCCCCCGTGAGCTTCCCCCGCCTGGACCTCCAGCCTGACCGCAGCCTGCACCCACCGGCCAGCTGCAGACAACTGCATCCAGATGTGCTGGACAGTCTACAGGAGGATAGGCACTGGCGGCACAGCAGAGAGCCCAGGGAGCAGACCCAGGGCAGGGCCACAAGCTCCCAGACCCAGCACATACCTCCTTGTGACATTCCTCCTGCCCACGCTGGGAAATGCTCCAAAAGATCTGCTATACCAGACCGTCCACTCACTGTCTTCGACACATTGGTCTATCCCATCCCCATAGGGGACTCCAATAGATTTTCCTGGACTGCAGCGGAGTGTGTGCATCTGTGGTGTGGGCACACATGAGCTGTGTGTCTGAAGTGGCCCAGTTGTGTGCACATCTTTGTATCTTCTCCCCATCAAACCCTGTCATGCTCCTGTTTTCTGTGACTGTGACAAAATCCCTGAGGCAGGCCACCTTTATTAAGAAAAAATGATATATTCAGCCACAGTTCTGGAGATTCTAAAACATGGTACCACATTGGTTAGGTTCCACTGAGGACTTCGTAGTGGGCAGTGTCAGCATAGCAGCTTGAGGAGGGAAAGAGATCACATCTTGAAACAGGCAGCCAGAGGACAAGGTGGGCCGGGATCACTCTAACTGTGAAAGGTGAAAAGTTCCACCGGAGTTGCCTGTATCCCTCCCCGGGCAGCACCCCAGACCCCAGAAGACCCTCCAGGGCCCCTTAAAGGTTCCACAACCTCCCACAGGGCCACACCAAGGACCAGCTCCAAGTTAGAAACCCCCAGGGAGCTAATCACATCTAGAAGTAGCCGGTGCCATTCCGCTGTGGTATCAAGCACTCGAGACACACCTCCCAAGCTCAGCATCAGCAAGGACGCAGGCCTCGTACGCAGACCCACCTTCTTCCACGGCTCAGGACACAGGCCCTGCGGGTCGATGAGGTCAGGTCCTCTGCCCGCGGCCAGCAAGCGCACACTGCGCATGCACACATTCGCGTGGGGTCGTGCACAGGGCCACAGGGTCCCACTGGTACTTGCTGCCCTGCATTGCAGGTCTCCAGTCCTTTGTAAAAACGACAGGACACTGAGAGACAGTCCTGGTACTGGCTGCCCACCAGGCCCTGTGCGGAGGGCTTACACCTGGGACTCCTCACAAGGACTTCGCGAAATAGGAATTATCTTTGTCCTTGTTTTTTTGAATGAGAAACCTGAAGCTCCGGACAGTAAAGTGGTTTGTCCGGGTTTCTAAACGAGCGCAGGGCCGGGTTCACGGTGGGCAGCCTCCCCGGGACCCGCTCTGAACGGCTAGCGAGACACGGCAACCTCACACCGTGCGACTGAACACTCTCTAAGATGTATTTTTTAAATGTATTTTTAAGCCAAAAGCAAGGTGTGGAGCAGCCTGCGTAATGTGCTCTATTCTGAAGAGCAGACAGATGGACGTGTGTGCGCATGGCCTGGGAAGCCGGGCAGGAGGCGCCCACTAATTGTCGCCTCCAGGAAGAGGCAGCGGGAGGCCAGGTCAGGAACCGGGGGCGAGTCACACATTTGTACCCTTTACGTGTTTTCCTATCTGCCTTTAAAAACATGGATGTGGTGGACCCTGTTCAAAAAAGGATGTTCATTACAGCGTGAGCTTCATTACGGCGTGAGCTTCGGGCGGCTCCGCAGCGCTCCTCCGAGGTCGTCCTGTGTTTCACACTCCTCGTCCAGGGCTCGGTCACAAAGGGCCACGCGGGTCGGTGCGCTCGCCACCCTCCCTGTGGCACGGCTGGGGCACACCTGTCCAGCTCGCCTCTGGGCCAGCTGGTTCCTCTTGTCCTCTGCAAATGTGGACACGCGGGCCTCCAGAGCCTGCGGTCCTGCCGCCCCTGCTTCCTCCTCTGAGCTCCCAACCTGTTTCCTGGGTTCCGGGGACTCACACTGGCCACTCAGATGTGCTCACAGTTGCCAGGGACATCGGCTGCCCTGATATCTCCATTGTCACCACCATTCCAGTGCCTGGCCCTCTTCCAGGGGCCGCAGGTACCTCTGGGCAAAGCCGTTGCAGGCCAGCATCACCCAGGGGAAATGCTAAGCTAAGGTGGGCACGGGAGCCCCCTGGCAGAGTCGGCTGACGTCAGGGGTCCGGGCATGTGATGGTTCCCTGCAGTTCGAGGCGGCTGGCGGTGGCCAGGGTTTGTCCCGTCCGGGGTGGAAGTGGAATGGGCCCGCAAGGAAGGAGCACTCAAGTTTCCGGTCAGGTGCCGCGGGCAGAAGTGCAAAGTGAGACTCAGAGAGGAGGATCCCAGCAGGATCCGCGCATCCAAAAGAGCCAGGCGGCTCCCCGCAGTGCCGCCCACGAGGCGGGCCTGGGGACGCCCAGCCTGGGGACGCCCAGCCAGCGCCAGCCGAGCTGCACCGCGTGGGCCCGGCTCGCAAGGCTCAGGGGCGCGGCGCGCGGTTCCGCGGAGGCCTGCGGTGGCCGCGTGACCACAGCGCCCCCTGGCGGCGGCGGGGCTCCTCGTGCAGCCGCCACGTCTCCGGGTCCGCAGAAGGAACCCGGATACCCGCCCAGCTCCGGCCTCCGGAAAGGGCCCCCCTCCCCCAGAGCGGGCCGCGGCACACAGGCTGCCCTCTCCATGCCTTTAAATAGGGCCTGCGGGGTGCCCGCTGCTACCCACCCCCGCCCAGGAGGATGGCTGGTTCTTTCTCTTACTCCTAAAAAATGTTCCCAAATGTGCAATCCCACCCAGAGCGGCCTCAGACCCAGGCGGTGGAAGGCACGTCTTGTTTGCAAATGAGAAGAAGGAACAAAAAGGAAAATAAACTTCGAAGACCAGGCGGTGCTGGGGACCTGGGGACTCATGTGTGCAAGTGACAGAGGCCCCATAGCTTCTCCGGAGAGCGGGCATCAGAGTTGAGGGGGACGGGCACACTCACCGCCAGCAAACTGCCCGGGCCAGGGCCTGGGGCTGAATGGAGGGAGGGAAAGGCCCAGCCGGTCCCCCACCCCTCACCTCCACTGGCCAGGGGACAGGCCCACCGAGACAGGAAGGAGGCTTCGCCCCGGGAAAGAATGGAGCTTGGAGCTTTTGCCTCTAGGGGTGAGTTCTCTGAGCTCTTTAGAATACCTGGGGAGCAGTGGCTCCGGCCCCCATCTACTTCGGTCTTCCTCTGCCACCCGATTTCATTGCCTGGCTTCCAGCACAAGAATCCTGCGACCTGTGCCCTCTGAGATCTGAAACTTCAGGTCTTCCGGGCCGCCGGGTCTCTGCCTACCCTCTCCCAGGCCTGTGGTCCGCAGTGACAGAGCTCGGCCTAGTGGCTCAGCACAGTGGACAACACTTGACCTGAGCTTGTCTGTGCTTCTCCTACATGGCAACTCCCCCATCCCCCCCCCCGGGTACCCCAGGAGTGAAACAGGAACCTGTGGACCCTCAGGTGAACTCTCACCTTTGTTCCTGACTGGACATGCAAGGTTTGTGCAAGTCATGCTGGCAAGTGATGCTGTGGGCTTTGTTCTGAGGGTTGATGGGGACAGAAAGCGGGAGTCAGCGAGATCTTCTGGGTGTCTTCTTAGAGCCGGCCGTGCTCCCCCTGACAGCTCAGAGCCTTTACACTGAGGTGTGCTTAGTCTGGACTGCTCTGCCCCACGCCCTCAACCCACCCACCCTACCCCCACTACCCCATCCCTACCCCCGCCCCTTTTCCCAGTGAAACAGGAGTCTTTTCTTCAGCTTCAGGAAAACATCATTCTGTCAAGGTAGCTTTCCTGACACATTCTCCTGAGCCTCGTGTAAGCTATAAAACAGCAAGGGTCAGGCAGCTTGTGTGGCATTCCCAGCGATTACAGCCTGAGACCCAGACCAGGGGTGTAGGAAATACACTTGGGAGAGGTTTCCAGGCAGCAGGACTGAGAAAGACAGAGAGCAGCAACACTGTCCACAGGGCTGTTATGGACTTTGGCGGCTGGACTGGACTCCCTCCCATGAGAAGCAGTGGAAGGCCCTGGAATTGGTCCCCTAGGGGCAGGAGTACTTGCCTGGTGCATTTGTCCACTGGCTCTCTGTCCCCACTGGCTAAAAGTTGCTAGAGGACTAACATCTTGTATTGACTTTACTTTCCTCTATCTATATGCCTGATGCTTGGGCATTTGCAGTCTTGACTCTGGAGAGATTGCACCTCTCTTGAAAAATCAAGATTCCCTTGCTGCTCTTGCACCTTTGATTCCAGAGCCTGCCATGTATGGGGCTGTCATAGACCAAACCAATATCCCCGCCCCCCTCGAAGCACCTAACACCAAATATCAGGGAATGAGGACGAGGAAGGGTCTCTCCACAGCTCCAAGCCCTTTCCAATTACTCCAGCTGTCTAACCCTAACCTGACTGAGTGCCTGACCACCTTGCCCTTGCCTTTCCTTCCACCGGGTTCCCAATATGGGCCACGGGCCAGGCTCCGCTCACTTCCTCCCCTGCCTCCTGCCCAGACCGGCTTTTCTTGTGTCCCCTCATAGAGTGTGCCACCATCTTGGCAATTCCTTTGTGGCCATCGTTTCCACATTGGGGCATTTTAACAGTGCTATCAGAAGAAATCCTGGGTAAACTTGAACACGCACACCATGTGGCACAGCCTTTAACTTCCCACCAACCAGAGAACCAACAGGCACCTGGGGCACACGTGAAGAGGGTGCTGTGACAGCCGGACAAGTCTGAGCTGCCACGGAACTGGCCACCATGCCCCACACTGGGGCTGAGATCCAAGCGGGCCACAGAGCATGAGGAGCAGAGCATGAAGGTTTCTCTTCAGCATCCCACGTGATACTTCAGTAGTTGTGTCGCTTATTTTCCTCACCAGTGATACCCCAGGGCCTGGCACAAGACGGTCTTTGCAAAGACCTGCTGAGTCAGTGACTTAGTGAGTGAATGCACATCGTACGGCTTAGCCCCAAAGGAGAGACTAACAGTCGGGACATTCAGAGGGTTCCCATCAGCTAAGTGCTGCAGTCAAGTCCTTCCGGTAGTAACTCAAGCAAGAGCCAAGCACCCCACAGACACAGTGCAGCCATCAAGGCAGGAGGAATGGTAAGAGTTCTCAGTCATGCAGGGAAACTGAGAAAGCAGGCCAAGGGAGTTAGCAGATGCTGGGTCTTCCCTTCTTCAGTGCTTTGTAGACTCTCCAGGCCCCAGGGCAGGCTCAGGTGTGGATGTGAAGAGCCCACACCAGCCCTGGAATCCACACAGGATTGGACAAGTGTAAGAAACACATAAACTTCTCCTGTGTCTCAGATTCGTGTTCCAGAACTGCCACCCCAACCAAGTGGCAAGGGGGTGTCAGGCACACCCAGGGAGCATCTTATACTGCTAATCATACACGATACGTGGCCAAAGAGCTTCCAGCAGATGGTAGTAAAGAGACCATGGTCGCAAACTCTGTGTACCATATGACAACAATTTTCCCAGAGATGGAACTAGGGATTTTGAGGAAGGGAGGGTTCCTGTCTAATGGGTTTAAATGCATTATGTACTTTGTGGCCTGGTGGTAGATTTTGCTCCTTTGTCAGTGAATTTTTCATAGACAGTGGAGCTGCTGAACAATTATAGCCTCACTTAGCAGCTTCAAATGATACTGTAATTGTGCTCACAGATCCTGCAGGTCAGGAATCCAGGTAACACGGTGGGAACCACTTGTTTCTGCCCCATAATTTCTGGGGCTCATCTGACAAGACTCCAGACCTGGGGACTCCTTGATGGCAGGGTTTGGGGTCACCTGGATTCATTCACTTGTTCATTTATGTGTCTGCTGTCTGGGCTGAAAGGGAGGTACCGGAAGGCTAGGACTGCCACCTGGACCCTTCACCATTGGCTTCTCCAGCTACCCATGGAGCTGGATCATCATGTTTTCAACTTTGAACAGAACTTCTCACCTGCAAGTTCAGAATTTATATCTTTCCAAACTAATCAAAGAATGTGGGGGCACTGCACCAATAACAGAAATTGATGAAATTTAATCTATCTTCTACATATTTCCATGGTAATTGGTAATTTTTTAAAGACATGATGAGATTTCACCATCAAAAAACCAGAGATTGTTCATGGATAAACTGAAGAATTAGATATGATATAAAACTTCTAGTACAGTTTTCCTGAGGTGCTGTGTGGACCTGTGTCTGAGCTCAGCCCCAGGGCCAGCCTTGAAAATGCCGGTTGGGGTTTGTATCTACCTTTCCCCCTGTGATGGCTGATTGATTGTGTCAGCCTGAGTAAAAGAAGCTCAGCTAAGTTGGCTCAGCAAATCCATACCCCAGGGAAGACCCTCGCCTAGGGCAGCATGTCATTCAGATGGTATAAAGGGGACACAAACAAGGACAGAACTGCTTATCTCTTCGGAGGAGCTAAAGCCTTTGCCTTCGCCTCGGATGTCATCCCCTAGCTTCCAGCGCAGACTCACAGGCCTCCTGATAGCCACAGCGCACTGCAGTGAGCTCCAGACCTTCAACTGAATCCTCTGGTCTCTAAGACACAGACAGACCCTCTGTATTCTTCCACATTCAACTCTACAATGGCCAATGTAAGCCAATCTTGCAAGTTCTTCTACCTTTGTCTTCCTCACGTTATATCTGTTTCTCTAGCAACCCCTGACTGATTTATGCCCCCAAAGCCTCATGCGGTCAGCAGTGGGGCTTTTTCAGAGGTGGCTGGATCTAGAGTACGGGATACTGGGATTGATTCGTGGTGTAATACTAGGCTTACAGATGTGAGCACTACCAGCCCTAAGTGGCCTGGATGAGATATAAGGCATAAAAACAGCTGTGATCATCTCTTGCTTGCTTTTATACCTTCCTCCTGCCATGAACTCTTTCTCCTCTGCCATGCCACTCAACCTGGGAGCCAGCTGATATAGATTGAAGCCTCTATAAACTGTGAGCTGAATAAACCTTTCTTTCCCTCTTTAACTTTGAGTGTTGGCCATTTTGTCTCAGCAATGAGAGGTAAGTAACTAAGACAACACCACTATGAGTGTTTCTGATAAGGGGACAGGAGATCCCCACATGTCCAGGAAATGTGGAGGATGTGGGACATGAGGGGATCTCAGACTAGGGGAGCAGAGGAGGAAGGAACAGGACACTCAGGCATCCTGCTCGGTTGACAAGGCCTGGCCCAGGCACAGGGGTTCCAGCAACATCACATCCAAGAATCCGGGAGGCAGTGACAAGGTAGACACTACCAGACCCGGAAAGTAAGTCATTCTCGTAATCCTCCACACACAGAGAATCAAAGAGTGCGGCAGGGTCTCCAGATTGGGAGCTGGAGCTAGCTGAGGCCTCCACGAACTTCTGTCTCCTTTCTCCCCTTCTAGCCTTGAGGCTCATCTCCTGTCCTTGGCTGCTATTCTGGCCTTGGGCATCTCAACTTCTGCTTGAGAAGAGACCACTGTGAGAGGGCCCTTGTGCAGACCTCTGCAGACGGCACAGCTCAGCTTGGGTGTGTGTGTGGACAGGGGAACTGAACCCTGCGGGACAGGAAGCTGGGGGAGCATCCAGAGAGCTTGAAACACAGTCTCTACACTCCGGGTGATCCCCAGAGACTCCACAATCTGTGGGCGCTGCAAGGGGGAAAGGAGGGAAGATGGAGCATGCAATGGAAGGACTCAGGTGAGCTCAATCCCCGGGAAGGTTGAAAGGACCTACAATAGCACCTGGAGCCAGACAGCCAGAAAAACGGGGTTGGAGAAGTGCACATCCGCCCACGTGCACACAGACGTGCCAGGAGGCTGAGGCAGCGCGAGAAAGGCCCAGATTTCACAGAAGGGCGCTGGTTCCAGCCGGAGGAGGCCAGCAGGACATTGGAAGGAATCACTGAAGCACCTTTTTATAGAACAGCCGTGGAGCACCTGCTAAGTGCCAGGCACGGAGCAGCACCTGGGGCCTGCCCTCAGGGAGTGAGACCTTAGAAGTAACAGGACCAGCAGGAGCTTCACAGCCTCAGTCCCCACCCCAGACGATGATCTCCTCACGGGGACCCCACTTCCCTTTGGAATTTCTGGCCCTTACAGCCAAGAAGTAGGTAGAAAAATCTGTTTCCTTTAATAAAGAAAATTAAATCTCCCTACCTCACCCTGGCCTCCAGGCTGATTCTGGTAATACAGAGTCAAGCACGTTTTGTGGTGTGTGTTATGTTTTAATAAACAACAATCATTTCCCCAACCTTGTGTTAAACAGGAACCACTTCTCCAAGAAGGCCCTGTGGTCTGCTTTGAAAACAAGCTCTGCACCCAGAAGTGACCGCTCATTCAGGACAGAGGAAGACAGCCTCTTCTGGGCGACACTAGTAGATGGGTGACATGAAGTCATCCCCACCCCCACCCATTCCAGAGCCCCCAACCCCCAGCCGGCTCATCACAGGCCCTTCAACAGATCACACCATCCTCAAGGGTAACAGCACTTCCTCCAACGCCATGCCAGGGTCCCTTGGAGTGGCCACCGAGAGGCCCAACCTCATTGGCACCCAATGTCCCAGGGCCCCCAGCCTGGCACCTCGGAGACCTGCAAGCAGCGGAGCCCAGTGTTTGGTTTCTCGTGATTGTTTCCTAACTAGGTAAATAGTACTCCAGAGGCGACATCTATAAAATGAGCTGTTCTGCCTTTGCTTGTCACAAAGACAAAGGCTTGTTCCATCCAAACTGGATGTGCACCAACCTTCTGGGGTAGGAAAATGCCTCTCGACTGACTGACTCAGAGGGATTTTGGAGCAGGAGCCATAATGCTGCCTCATGAAAGGACACGTTCCCCACATTTCTGAAAGGCCCCGTGCAAGCTCACGGTCCCCAGGATTGAGGGCCAAGCTCCCATTCCCAGCAAGGTCAGCATCCAGGGCCTCGTACCCCGGAGAGCATGCAGGCTGGTTACAGGACAGGCATCTGGAGTGGGTCTTATTTTCTGGTGCCACCCCCTGGCAGCCTTCCACTGCAGGCCTCTCCGTACATGCAACGGACAGGGACAGCCCGTGCTGTAGAGCAGACAGCATCCTCCCTGGTGCGGACGGAAGGAGGGAGGCCTCTGCCTAGGAAACAGCTCAGGCCCCAAGCGTGGCTTTGTACAGCAAAAGCCAAGACGGGCCCCACAGCACAGAGACACTCAGGAGCAGCACTGCACGCGGGCTGTGCACCTGGAGCAGGTCACCCTCTTCAACCTGCTCATAGGGAAGAGGAAAGAAAGGCCCCTCATGCAGGAATGAACTCTGGGCCCAGTGATCCACAGACTTCCCCACTGTGCCACTGAATACAAGGGTCATATGCCTTGATTAGGCCAATGGATGTCAGTGGACCTCACAACAACAGAGAATTAGAACATGCTTATGTGGCTGGCCTTGCCTTCTTAGGTTGCTGTGACAGCCACAAGGAGGACATCCACACTCTCTCTGGCCTGGACCTCAGGACAAGTGGATCCAAGTGGAACTGCACCCAGAACTGAGCTTTCCCAGGCAGTCCACAAGCATGTAAGCCAGAAACAAGTGCTAACTGATCCAAGCACACTTGGTGTGCTTACTTGTTACATAGCATTACCACAGCAGTAGCTAACTGACACACCCTTGTTTTAGGATAAGTTGGAAGATTAATTATGTAAAAATTAAATCCCAAGAAATCATCACCGTTAGTCAATAGTTCTCTTCTACTCCCTAGGGAAATCTGTTGAGATTGTTAATCTCATTGCATTTTCCCTGCTTAATGACATTCAGAGGCTATTTTTTTTCCATAATAAAAGTCAAACTTAATATGACAAATAATCCCTGTTTAAACTGTTCTCCATTACCAGCCCTGTAACTTTGCCACAAAAGTACGTTTCCTGCCATGACTGTCTTACTCTGCCAAGCACTGTCAAACTCTGTCCCACTGTACATGTTGCCCCTTCTGCCCACAACCCCCTTCCACCCTGGCTGCCAGCTGAACCCAAAGACATCCTCCAAGGGCTCACCCAGCTCTTGAGCCAGGGAAACACTCGTCTAACCCTGTACAGGAAGCCAGCCTCTCCATCACCCCGCCCTTCTTGGCTCCTCCAGGCCTAGGAGTCCCCACATGGGCCCACCCGGCACAGAACAAACCAAAAGGGTCCCCCAGACCCATGAGCCGAGCCCCTTCAGTCACCCTGTCATGTTCTTCTGAAGCCTCACGCGGACCATCCCCACTGCTCTGCTGCACAGGAAAGTAGAATCTCACCTTATCCACTGCCCGTTACACTCGCAGCACTCACGTCTCCTGGGTCCCAGCCCCGCAGCTGCTCACAGCCTCCCTGGTGTCCACCTGGCCGGCCAGTCCCCTATTCACGAACAGATGACAGCAGATGTGGAGGGTGGAAATTTCCACATACAACGGGTACTTGGCTGTCCCCTGGGTTGGGAGGGTGGACAGTGGTGACTCTCCTGAACTCAGCACACCTGGTGCAGCCTCAGACAGGCCAACACAGACGCTGCGGAGCCCAGGTGAAGACACTGGCGGGCTCGCCCGGGCTGCAGCTGGCACAGCCCTTCTGAATCGTGAAGAGTAGTCCTCGACTAGGACTTGGTGGCGTCCTTGCTAGGATCCCCTCCACACACATGCATAAAGACACATGTAGAAGGACACACAGTCCTGTGTTGTTTCCAGTAGCAAAGGGAAACTGGAGACAATGTACAGGTCTATTAATAGTATAGACTTTTTTTTTAATACAGAGAACAGCAGTTCAAAGAAACGAACTAGAATTGCCAGTTTGGACATAGCACTACAAATCACATTGTTGAGTGAAATAAAACAAGTTGCAGAATGGTATGAATAGCATAATGCCATTTATGAAAGGGAAAATACACCCAGGGATATTATTATTTCCTAGGGGTATGTGAGTGCATGGGAAAGACTTTTCTTTCTTTTTTTTTTTTTTTTAAGGGCTGAATACATCAAATTCATTATAGAGGACACCACTGGGAGGAAGAGCAGGGATTAGGGTACAGAGAGATGGAGACCTGAGATTTATCTATTGTATTTTTCCATTTTTTCATGGGCAATGGAGCACTGTAGTCATACAACATCTGTGCAATTCGGGGCAACTATAATAAATGTTAACAGTAGAAATAAGAGAACTGTTATTTTCGACGTGATGCTCTTCTGTATATTTTAAGTTTTATTTAAAAATGGCCACAGGAATTGTTGAACCAGATACTGCGCGTCCACTGGGTGCCAGGCCCTAGCAAAGGCTGCGAACGTGAAATAGTCCTTTGATGAAAGAAAAGGGGCAATGCCAGGGAGAAGGTGCCAAGTGGGTGCCTAGTCCTGCGAGGACTCAAAGTGTGTTCATTAGCAACCAGGCTGCTATCCAGGAAAATCGCCACCCAGTGGAAAATACATTTTCCATTTTAACAGTGATGGAGACTAATCAAAACTAGCTTCAACTCTGAAGTGTATTAAGGACCCAATTAATAACTTTGATTCAAGCAATTACTTAAAATTGGAATTTGCTAAGCGCAGAGAATGAGGCGTTCATTAGCGCAGTGGAGTGTGTACCTGGTGGGAGTGGGGAGTCCTGGGGCTTGAGGTGAGCTGTGGCCTCCTCTGTGTGAGGCGGGGGGGGCTGCGCGGAGCCCACCAGGCACCACCGGGGGCCATGTCTAGTTGAAATGCGTGCCTTTCAGTCATAAGCCCGGGTTTATTCTTCTTTGGCCCCCTGTCTTATTTCTAAAGGCTCACAGAATGTACTGGTTCGTGCTCCTCGCAGAAGAAAACCTGAGACAAGGACTGAAGCTTGGGAGATGCAGAGACAACCAGCAAAATGTGGAGACAACCAGCAAGGAAAGAGCCAAGTGACGCAGGGACGCGAGACACCAGGACAGGTGTCCTGTCGGGCAGCACCCTGGGGGCGGGGCAGGCAGAAGGACATCTCCACAGACACCACATCCTAATCCCAGAAACTGTGAGCGCACACCTCACACAGAGAGGGGGAACTGAATGTGATAGATTTGGGGTTTTTGATCAGCATGTCTGGGGACAAGAGAATTATCTCAGTTACCCAAGAGGGGCCAGTGTCATCATGAGAGAGTTTACCTGAGGCAGAAGGAGACGAACTAAGAGTTGGAGATGTGATGTAGGAAAAGCTCCGCTGGCCACTGGAAGCTTTGGAGATGAAGGGGAAACACAAGAGAAGAAGAGCAGGTAACTTCAAAAAGTCAGATGAGGCGAGGCAATGTATCCTCCCCCGGAGCCTCCTGCAAGACCTGTGTCAGACCTCTGACCTCAAGAGCCACAAAGTGGTCGTGTATGTTAAGTCACCAAGTTTATCACAGGAAGTGAATTCAGACGATTCAGACAAATTCAGGAAATGGTGCCAAACCCATCTAGAATTAACCCAGCCCAGTGAGAAGGCCTGGGAGTTAGACACCTCAGTCACCTGAGGGAGCACTCCCTGAAGGTCTGGATAAGGTAACAGAACAGCTTTTTGTAACTCCGCAAAAATCACCAGACACAAGCTCGGTCTAGACACAGGGTCTGCAGAGGACAGGAAGCCCACTGCTGAGAGCCCGCAGGTCCCCTGGTGCCATACCACGTGTCCCTTTAGGAACTGTTTCCCCTCCCCCTGCCAACAACTTCAGGGCCAAGATAAGAGAAACTCCATTTTTACTAAGCAGTGAAATGAAAGCCCAAAGAGATTCAGTGACTTCCCCCAAGTCACCCAGCTTGCAAGTGTCAGGGCCAGGTGGGAAGCTGAGCTCCGCAGTCTCGGGGCTGCTTCCTTTCCACGCCACCATGGCACGGAGGCCCGCGAGGCAGTGTTTGCTGTTTGCAAACCCAAAAGTCAGACACATGCTGAGTTCTAAGGAGAAATATGGCCATGTGAGGGCTGGCTATGGGAACCAGAGGTACAAAGAGGTCCTCCAGGTCTGTGGTCAGCCCCACCACAGTGGACGAGAGCCTCGAGGACCAAGTTCTCATGCTTGTAGAGTGTGCGTTGGTGCACACCTCTCCGTGGGTGCCAGTGGGGATCATACATGAGCAGCCCATGGTTCACTTCAGACCTCCATGCATGTCAGAGACGTCACCGCCACATGGATGAGCGCAGCGCTGTCCGGAGGAAGCCGGCTGCCTACAGAAAGAAGAGGCTCTGGGCCGCGTGGATCTGGTTCTAACCCTGGCTCCTCCTCCATCTTCCTGGTAACCTTGGACTTGTTATTTAAATCCTCTGCCCCTGTTCCTTCACCCAGGAATCGAGCATAACCTGCCCCCTCCCAGGGCCCTCCAGGAAGGCTTACAGGGGCTCTGTGCTTAAAGACAGTAGTGCCATGCCACCAACAGGCAGTGGCACCTCTGCTTGTCAGGGCCCTGCTGCAGGCGGCCCTCCCTCTGCCCCACAGCTGGTCAGGAAGGTGCAAAGCAGCTATGGAGACAAGAGGCCCGCCCTTCGGGGAAGGAGCCCCCTCAGAGGGCAGCAGCAGGGACCAGGGTGGGCTGCAGCAGAAGCAAAGTGCCACCTCCTGCCTTGCATTTCAGCCCCTCCAGAGACCCCATGTATGGCCTGGTCTTCCAGGAGTCAGCCCTGAGATGGCAACCAGGTCACTGTGTTGCTCAGGGCTCCTTCTCCTGTGCTTCCTGATAGTCAAAGAGGAAGAGGAGGACAGCCAGCCTGTGCCACCACTCTGGACATGTCAGGAGGGTGCACAGAGCTCCCTTGAGGCCTGATGGTCATGCTGCACTCCAGTCCCCTCCACCAGGTGCCCGTCACATGTTTGTCCAGCTCCCAATACGCCTATGTCTCACTTCCCTTTGGCTAACGCTTCTGGGTGTCCCTCACTCAGCAGAATCCCAGGACAGTTAGAGAAGGGACTCTGCCTACATCTCCAAGATGGCTCTGCCTACACCCTGGCTGCAATGAAGGCCAAGGCCAGGACCCCAGGCAATACTCCCCAGCGGGTCAGTGGCCAAGGTGTACCTTCAGGCTGCCATGCCACTCACACCCCACCCTCAGTGTTTCTGCCCTTGCCAGCTAGGAGGCCCTGTTACACAACTGGTGAGAGGATGTCCCACAAGGCTCCCCGGAAAGACTGGGCTGAAGGTCCTCATGAGAACCTTACAGCCTCCTGTGCCCTGGAGAGAAGGCAGGGATGACAGGCTGGCTGCAGTGCTGGTGAGAGGCCTTCCACTGTCTCTGAAATGGGCCTTGCAGAGGTGTCCTAAACAGAAGCCAGGAGACCAACCCAGAGTAACTACCCTTCTCTCTAGGCCAGACCTCAGCTATGGGATCAACCTCACCCTTGAGGACAGCATCCCCTAGAGCCCAGGACTATCTCCAGTGAAGGACACAGCACCCAGGCAATCAGTGCCGAGGCCAGCAGACAAGTTAGGGTCGGTGCCAATGCCAGCGTGAGCCCTCCAGAGCAGGAACCTGCTGGCAGAGGCAGGCAGGGGATGGAGCCCAGTGACAGGACAGGGAGTCTCCTTGCAGCCTCCAGCCCTGGCTGATTAGTCCTCTGCCCTCCATGTCTTCCTGGACCCACAGTGGTGTTGCCTCCCCATCCCCAGGCAACCTAAGTGAGCTGGTCTGTCCCCCACAGAGACGCTAACAGAGACATCAAAGCCACAGCTCCTCGCTTTCCAGCAGCTTTGAAACACATTTCTGAGACGGTTGCGTGGGGAAGATGAAAAGCCCTCCTATTGAAGAATCCGAGGGTCTCGCGCATCAGAAACAGAGTGGGTGGGCTCAGGGGCACAGGACAGTGGAGTGCTTTTGTGCACCAGGTGGAGGGATAGAAGGGGCAGAAATAGAAATGCACAGAATAAAAATACGAGCTGAATCAAAGAAGTTAAGTCTTAGTTCCTGGATGTCTGGAGCAGCAGGGGGTATGTGCAGGGCCCAGTGGGGTGGGGGAGCCAGCACATGGCCAGGAAGGAACGAGAGGCTGCCCTGGTTCACTCCTCACTCACTCATGTAGAAAGGGTTAGTGAGCGCCTACTAAGTGCCAGATCCTGCCCCTGCTGCAACCTCTGCCCCTGCTCCTCGCCTGGGGTCAGGGGTACCAAACAGTCAAGGGTGAAATGTGCTGAGAGGGTCACCATGAGCCTCGGAAGGAAGTCAAGGAGGACTCTGGAGAAGGCAGTGCCACAGCTGAGTCCCAAAGGATGAGCAAGAGGGTCAGGTGCACGGGCAGGCAGAAGAGACTGTGAGGGAGGCAGGGGAGCAAAGGCTCGGTGGGCCTGGAGGAGGTGAGAGGGAGCACATCCTGCCAGGCCTTGGAGACTAGGCAGAGGGTATGGGCTTGGTGTGGGCAGAAGGAGCCACAGAGAAGTCTTGAGTGGGAGGATTGTGGAGGTTTAGACCTAGACAGTTCTCCAAAGTCCGGTGTGTTCAAAGAGGAGCTTTTGGAAGGTGAGGAGCCCAGGGTGCGCTGTGCTCAGCAGTGATGGAATGTGTTGGTAGGGGTGGGGTCTGGTCAGAGGCGGCAAAGAGTAGGGTCTGAGAAGTATAGTTTTATTCCTTCTCTCTTTCTCTCTGTTTTATCAGACCATGGACTGAACAACATGATCCCTGAGCCAAATTAAACCTCTCCTCCGGTAAGTTGTGTGGATTGGCTATTGTATCTGGCAACAGGAAAGCTAAGTAGGATCTTCTCTGTGGGTTAGAACCCTGAGCAGCCCCACCAGGCTTTCAAAACTTGCTTTTAAAATTTCCTTGAGTGGTTGTAGACTATACCCCTGGCCTAAGATCGGGTCAGACTGGTAGAGCCAGAGTAGAACTTAAGGACGTCCCAAGTCTCTGACTGTTGACTTGGCTACCATGTTCTCACCCTCCTCTATAAATCTAGCACCCTTCTTGGGATTCGAAACAGGTCGTGCTCAAAGTTTACCTACACCTTTGGTTCCACCACACCAACAAGCCTCCCTGTTCCTGGCCTTTATTTGTTCCATTTCCAGTACCCAGAACACCCCTTTCCTGCTCACTGCCCCTGGCAACTCCTATTGTCCTTCACCTCCAACCCCAGGCTTGTTAAGGGCATCTGCTTTGATATACCCAGGGCAAATGCTCCCATTAAGGTGAGTACTTGTTCACCCAAAAACGTGTCACGCTCCTGACAGACAAGCACTTCACCCAGGTACTCTTGAAAGCATACCAGGATCGCCTCTGCCCAGTCTTGCAGCCTTGGAGCAGGAGGAATATCTAAAGATTATGTTATCCAGACCCACTATGGTCTGAACATCTCCCTCACTCCATGCGTAGAAACTGAATTGCCAAGGGGCTGGCATAAAGAAGTGAAGCCCATTTGAATGAGATTAATGGCCTTAGGGTAGAAGCTTCAGAAAAGAGGGCCACCTCTCCCACTTTTCCACATTGGAGGACACCATTCTGCCCTGCAGAGCAGATGCCATCTTGGAAGCAGAGACAGAAACCTCACCAACCACGGTATCAGTGGTGCCTTAGTCTTAGACCACCCACCCTCCAGAAAAGAGAGAGTAAATACAGTTGTTTGTAAATTACTCACCTACGGTACTTGTTATAGCAGCACAGGTGCAGTGTGACAAGTATGAGGAGATGGAAAGGGGACTGCTGGGTTCTGAGGTCCTCTTGATCCCAGGGCTTTTGCAGAGATCATGTCTACTCATCCTCAAATTTCTCTACTTGGAAGGTATGAAGAATTCTGTCCTAGATGCTCGGAAGTTCTGTATCTGCTCAAGACGATGGGGCAATCAAAGCTGGGATTCAGCATGGCCCTTTCCAAAGGCTCCTCCTGTAGTGCTTTCCAAGCCAGCCCTCCAAGGGACAGCAGGCAACATGTTCATGCCAAGGGTTTTAGGTCTGATGCCCAGAGCCCTCCGGGGTGCACTCTGTCCCTCTGGTTACACAGTCACCAGTACACGATAAGGCACACAGCCTCCCCAAAGGAAGCTGCAGATCCTTTAATGAGTTGCTCCAGAGAAAGAGGAGGGAAATGCCACCACTGTGACATACACACAACAACTCCCCTCCCTGGCCCCCGGTCCACAGCGGCCCAGCAAGCACAGTCTGGCATCTGTCCCTTTATCCTGGCCCACAGGGCCTCGGGCTCAAAGAAGACCCCCTGACACCCTTTCTTTGAGATAAGCCAAGCAAACTGGAGCAGCAGCTGGTTTTGCATCCTGGAGTGAGGGTGCTGGGGTGGAGAGGTGTCCTGCGACTCTGCGGCCCAGGGGTCAGCCACGCTGACTCCTAGGATCACAAGTTTCCTCGTGCCCATAAAGCTACCAGGTTAGACAAGCAGACAGAGCCACCCGGTTGGCATGAGGTGGCTGATCAGGAAGGAAGATGAGGGGATTAGGGAAGGCAGACAGCGACTCACCTTTCAAATTGGCAACTTTGATGTGGAAGTAAATACTGGCACACAGGAGCCACAGAGACCACAGAGAACCACATGTCTCACATCGTGCCTGTGCTGGGCAAGGCTTTTCTGCACCTGAGGCTTGTGTGCAGTGAGAACAGGCTGGTCCTGGAAGGCCAGGGATGCCGGAAACACAGCCTCGTGGTGTGAACAGTGTCTTTCCTTGTTGTCCTTATTTATATTTTATTATGACTTTATTGAATGTCTTCTTGCAGGTCACCTCAAATCCTTTGGGGAAATAAAGCAAAGCAAAATAAATAAATGCTTTGAGTTAAAGCGTAGGAGGGACAGCATCTGGTGACAGAAGAGCGTGTTAAGGCAATCAGAAGGGTTTTGGACACACATACATGCACACACACACCACTGAACAAGTAGCACTTCTGATCTTCGATCTGTGTGTGGCTAACGTCACTTAATGGCCCCGGGACACATTTCCATGTTCAGCGCCTTACCTGGATAACCTGACTGCATGAGGGCTGTTGTCTTCCTCAGCTCCCCTGAGCCAAGCACTGTGCCACAGAGAAAGGCAGGGAGGGTGGAGGAGTGCCAGGGCTCTGGAGCCAAACCACAGAGTTCAGCTCCTCCTCCCACCTGCCCCCTGCTGTGTGACCCATCCACCTCCTGATTTCTTACAGAGAAATGGGATCAGTGCAGAACGTGCCTGGACAGGGCAGGCTGGAGCTCATGGGTAGTAGGCACCTGCACAGTGTCACACATAACATTACTCAGCAGACATTGGCCTAAAGGCCGGATCTGGACTCCAGCACTCGCTCGCCTGTTCAGTGGAGACAAGACTGAGATTGTGGGACAGCTCGAGTTCCAGGGACACCAGCCCTGCAGTGAGATATAAACTGTGGGTTCCAGAAGATCCCAGAGTGGGGAGGGCCGCCCCGTTTCCAGGAGACTTCACAGAGAAGGAAGGGCATGGAGTATCTCAGAACTGGAGGACATAAGACAGGGCTCCTGACGGGGGACAGCATGGAGTCAGGGAAGCAGGGTGCACAGAGGCACAGAGACTAGAATCGCACAGGGTGTGGAGGGCCGTAAAGAGGCTGTGGTGGACAGGAAGAAAATGCTGCTTCAGGAAGCCGAGCTCCGAGCAGCATCACTGCGCCCAGCAAATGAGCCTAAACCTGAGCTCTGGGCATTTGGTGTCTCCTTCCTGAGGGAGTGAACTAAGCCAAGAGAGCACAGGATTCATCTTCATGAGCAGATTACTCAAAGTACGCATATGCGTGACCTGGACTTACACAAATACCTGAAGCAATGAGTAACAGGATTCTTGGCTTGATCCAAGGACAGCCATGAAATTTCTCTCCCTCTGTCTCACTTTAAAGAACTAAATGTAGGCCTGTGCCGATAAGGTATGAGTTCATGGTTGTAACAAAGGCCATGGTGCTAGGAGCCAGCACACTCTGAATAAACATATGTCAATGAGTGAATGAATCAATGAACTAATTGGAAGGCTCATTAATATTTTTCAAATGCAGCCCTTTGGTTTGTGAGTTGGAAGGTGGTTGTAATTCTCATCAGCTGAAGCTGTTTTTCGCTGAACTTCAGTAGAGAATATGGACTTCGAGGCCAGGGACCTATGAGGTGAACGGTGTCAGGATTTCACGAAGAGTATTTTTAATTATCAATTAAATCTTGAAAGAAGAGGAGCTGGCCTGACAGGCCAGCGGTCAGAACGCTCCGGCTTCCTGCTGGAACCTGGGGTGGAACAGATGGTCTGGGCATACAGGTCGTGCCCTCTGGGCTCCTGAACCTTCTGCAGCTCCACTTCCTTGCATTCTCTGTGCACAAGGGACTCTAAGAGCAAGAAGAACGCTGCGTCTTTCCTCCTCAGCCCGCAGCCACCCCTGCAGCAAATCAACCTCTCAATAACGCACAGTGCTCAAGCACTCCTGCGCGCTTGGCCTTGTGCTGAGCATGCGCATGCGTGATCTCATTTGCTCCCCCTAGTGGCCCTCCTGAGAAGGTTTTTATCAGGCCCGCTTAGAGGTGAAGATGGAGAAACTGGGCTTCAGGGAGGTCCGAGTCCACACCCGAAAAGAGTCGGAGCCAAGATCTCCACAGCCAACGCTCTCAACACTTCCGTGCTCATGCTTGGATGAGCGTGGGGATTGTGTCACATTCACATAGCACCTGTACTGCTGTTTATTTAGTAGTTTTCTTTAAACTGACTCCCTTTATTTTTAACTTAAATGAATGTATTTAAAGGGAGCTGTGTAAAACTAGTACGGCCAGTAATCAGGAAGGAAAAGAGTAAGCTCAGTCATGCTGAATACCTGGCCTGCAGAAGGTGCCTGCCTGGTCCTCCCCGCTGACTCGGTACTTTACATTCAAGAAGACGCAAAAAGCCAGGCATCGTGGGGCATGCCTGCAATCCCAGTCCTCTGGGAGGCTGAGGCAGGAGGATCACAGGTTCAAGGCTAATCTGAATAACTCAGCAACTTAGTGAGGCCCTATCTCAAAATAAGAAAATGTTTTTTAAAAAGAGGCAAATAGTAGCACCTTCCTCCTTCACTGAGGAAGGAAGAGGGGCTCTCGAAGGACTTCTTCTCATCCTGTGATCCAGCACTGTGAACATTGTGTCCTGGCCCATAGCTGACATTCCCATAACCCACTCACCTTCCTACATTACGCCGAATGGGAACAGCCTCACCCTGGAACTCACCCACGCCCACTGCCCCGTGCTAGGTATCAACATCTCAGGCCCCCACGGCCAGCTCCTCAATGGTCAAACTCTCCCTTAGGTGACCCCAAGACCCAAGCCCACAACTGAGGCCCTCCTCATGGCTGAGTCACACCTGAGTCATCTCTGTGTCCCCACCCACCTGAAAGGCACCGTTCCGTGCAGGGCCCGAACCAGCCAGGGGCCCCACTGAGGACAGGATTCTCTGGCCTTAGTCCAGCACCTGTCATCCCCCCAGGCAGAAGCCTTTTCCGAATCCCTTTGAGCCAGCAGCATACGGGTTGTACTCTCCCCAGTCCCCCTACACTGCCCATCATAAAGAGCAGGTGCATTGTGACAGTAGACAGAACCATCATGTCTCCAAGGGGGAGAACAGCCACTGACCCACCCTTACATGGAAAGAAACCAACACTTCAAAGATTCTGTACTTATGACCCAATGGAAAATGACCAAACCCAAGCGCAGTCCAGAAACTCCACAAAGCTTGGCCCCTTTTCTCGTCAGCTGGCCAATCCAATGGTCTCCATCAGAAGTGTGTCTCATGCAGTTCTTCTGCTCAGGCTGAAGTCCCTTCCCCATGCTCTTCCTCCTCAGTTAAAGCCTTTGCTATGAACTTGTGCTCTTCAGCTTTAGTCTCCCTTACTGCCGAGGCAGCAGTCTAGTGTCATTCCCATCTTTGGCCAGCTGAGCAGGCAAATGGCCACTCCTGCTCTGACCGGGCCCCAGTGACAGACAGGTGAGGTTTGATGAAAAGGAAAGTGATGGTTAATTTTTTTAATTTATTACAGTAAAAGACAAATTGTCATTCACACCGCCCCCCTTGCTTCTAATACACTCATCCCATTGGTCTGGTCCCTCTTTGACGCACTTCTGGAAGTCTTCTTTCATGAGTGTCTTTAGTTGCTCTGTCCTAGCTGTTTTAATGCCATGAGTCAAATCCAAACATTTACCTTTCATGGTCCTCTGAACTTTGGGGACAAGCCAGAAGTCACATGGTGCCGGATCCAGTGAGTAAGTCCCAGGGGGACACAGGGTAAGGTTTTCATTTGACAGAAGTTGCCACAAACACTTTGATTCAGGACATCTGGGAAACCTCAAAGAGACTCAGGAAAGAAGACTCCCAAAACTGCTCACAAACGTGGCAAGGGTGGTGGGACAAATGTGTTCGGAGCAAGAAGGAGAACGCTGAAGGGGAATGGCAATGTGTCTTTTCTGCAACCAATGGTTTTAAAGCTCACAATATATTTTTTGATCTGCTCTAACTGGGTTAGGATGAGGTTTTGGAAGAGAGATGAGGAAATAATTGTTCAAGGTGGGAACAAGAGGCCCAGAGGGCATCTGAGGTGACATTAACTCAGCAGGTAAGAAAGCCCCTCTCCCTCCACTGTATGTGACTCTTGATACGGGGTTGCAGTGACTGAAGGCTGCCTGGCCCCACTTTACAGATGAGGAACTGGAGCAGCGCCACACAGTGTCACGCCAGCTCCTCCAGATAGAGAAGAGACTGAAACTCCACTGCCAAACCTACTGTCTTTCTGCAATACTCCTGTTTTTCAAATAGACATTTTGGAAATGTTCAAGCCTTGAATCAAATCTCTGCATCTCTATAATGAACGCAGGAGTCATCTCTTATCCAACACACACACACACACACACACACACACACACACACACCATCCTCTGGTTCCAACTGCCCCCATGCACGGTTCTCAGCTTAATAGAACAAAGGTGAAGAGTGCTAAGAGGAGACGTGAAGGGAAGAGGGAGGAGAAAGAGGAGGAGGGGAGGATGAAGGGATAGACGCAGTCCTAGGCCTCTGTCTTGCTGGAGAGACAATGCCTGGCCCTGGGGCAGTCACCAGGCAGGCTCCACAAGGCCTAAGAGTTGCAGATCCCTCTGGAAGTCCTCCCGGGAGAGGTCATCTGAAAGCTGATTATATACCATCCAAAGTATAACTGTTTTATTTCTTATGTAACACACAGATTAGCGAGGAGGACCATATATCCAGAGACCGTGACTTTGTGAACATTGTCCACCTCTCCAGGGAGGACACCAGCCACTCTTTGCCAGGCCTTGCTTTAAGAACGCAGCCCAGAAAAGCCTCCAATGCAAAAGAATTTCCCTGGGCTTTAGGGAAAGAAGCCTTTTGCTGCGAACCCGGGCGCCCCTTAGTGGTCATGAAGGGCAGCAGTCACAGGTAACTGATTCCACGCCAAGAAAGGTCTCGCCTAAGAAGGAAGTCAACTCCCGCCAGGAGGCCTGGCCTGAGGCCAGAGCCCAGGCAGACACAGCCCAAGGCAGGCAGTGCTGCAGGCAGGCCCTGCACTGCGCCCCGGAGGCCCATGGAAATTTCATTAGCTCAGAATCTGAATGTTTATGAAGCTTCTTTTCCCCCACAGGTCTTTGGTAACCAGTGTTTTAAATATTATCTTGGAGCTGGAAATTAATTACACCGCTATTGACACTATGCAGGCTTTAAAAGTGCTACTAAAAGCTTTTTTCCCCAGTTTCCCATACCTAAATAATTGATAGTTTTTAATACTATTGTTGAGCAGATGACAGCTGCTTATTAAGGCACTTACCGGAGTTTTCTGCCTTCTTTGCTTAGAAAGAAAGGGAGGGCATTTGCTGGTGTTCAGAGTCACATCGTGTTTCAAGCAATCTCGGTACTATTCACCATTCTGAGCTTCCTGCGGCTCCACAGGCGGAGAAGGAGCCTGGTCACCTCCTGCACAGAGAACTGCCCTTGTCCTGGGCGCCAGACTGCGCCGTGCAACCGCGTCCCAGGAGCCTCACCCAGAGGCCTAGTGGGCTAGTCTGTGACCTGTGAAAAATATCCGTGGGGAGAAACTGCCATCAGATTGCAGCTCCCCTCCTGCCATGCACAGCCCTGGGAACTTTCCGGAGATTGATGTTGCTTTAGCCAGAGCTGCAGCAGGAAGATCTTCGCTGAAGAGCACAGATAACTCTCACCAAGGCCCTACATGGGACCGGCTGCTACAGTAGGGCATGGGAGGAAGTACCTGGATGCTGGGATGGTCTCCCCGGAAGAGCTCCCATAGCAGTGCGGGGCTGCCTGAGGCTGGGGCAGGGAGGCAGCAGCCGGAAGCAGCTTCAAGGGCAACATCTGCAGACACTGGAATCCCACACTGAAGGCCCCAAATAAAGCCCTGGCAGAGGCCTTGTTCCTCTCTGAGAGAAGAGAAGGCCATGGTTCATTCAGGGGTTTAATCAACAGCCAAGTTGGAAAGACAAAGGCAAATCCCTCTCTCTAGCTACACAAAATGCCACATGTCAATGGACTCTGTCCGCTCGACCTTACCTCCGAGCTCAATGAATTTCACTGAGCTCCCTGTTTCATGCCTCTGCACCCAGCCTCCCCTCTGGGACCTCCCAAAGCCACTCTGTGGGGCCATGACATAAACATATCTGCTCTCAGTCAGACCCTCGGGGTTCCCGTGTCAACACCTAAAGGGCACAACGGTTTTTTCCCTTGAACTCACCAGTTGGCCCTTTCAGATGAAGCCTGTTATCATATTATCGCAGGATCATTGTGTTCTTTCTCATTTTATGGCCAGTGATCACAGCAACAGCCCTGGGAGAAGGACAAAATGGAGATGTCCCCTCCACTCCTTACCTTCCAAGGTAAGTCAGGCCTTTGTGCTCTTTCTTGGACCAACTGCTGGGAGAATATCCTGGAGACCTCACTTGAAAGCTGCCGGCCCCATCAACCACTTCACAGCTGACCCAGGGGAGCCCCTAGCAGCCCGTCCACCCCACCTTCAGACCTTCTGAAAGTTCTCCCATCACTTTCAAAATAAAAATCAAGTCTCTCTATTGACATATGAGGCAACTTAAGGTCTCACCTTCGCACCCTGTCCACTACCCTCCCAGCACCACTGTGCCCATTACTCATACCAGGCCACATGCTCTTCCCTCACACACTGCTATCAAGCCTCTGGCCATCTCCAAGTTCTCTTTCCCTTCTCTTTCCATGCAAGAAAAGTGGAGCAACTAGAATTCTCTCACTTTGCAAATGACAGTGGAAAGTGTGGACACGCTCACCTTAGGAAACCCTTAGCCGTGATGAAGTTAGCCATATACCTGCCTGTGACCCAACAGTTCCAGTCTTCAACCAAAGAGAAACCAAGACATTGATCCTCACGAGCCGAGGATATAGCTCAGTGGTTCCGGCGCCTGTCTTGCAAGCGCAAGGACCCAGGTTCAATCCCCAGTAACCACATAACAATACTGGGCATAGAGACTCACCCCAGCAGCAATCATTACCACATACCACAGTGCTGGGCATTGTGGCTCACGCCTGTAATCCCAGCACTCGGGAGGCAGAGGCAGGAGGATTGCTGTGATATGAGTTTGAGGCTGAGCTCAGGGCCAGCCTGAACCACAAAGCAAGACCCTGTCTCAAAAAACCTTAAAAAAAAAAAAAGACATTGATCCTCACAAAGCTTTGTACATAAATATTCATAGGAGCTGTAGTCATTATAGCAAACAGCACTGGAAACAAACCCAATATCCATCAGTAGGTGAAGTGATAAACAGATTGTCATCTCTGAGCTATCCGTACAACAGAATATAACTCAGTAATAAAAACAACAACTATTAATACAAGCAACAATACAGATAAATCTCAAAAACAGTATTCAGAGTGAAAGTAACCAAATATAATATTTCTACAAAATCCAGGAAGAAAGCTTGCCTATGGTGACAGTAATCAAAACATTGGTTGACTCCATGCGGTGGGCAGAGAGGTGGCAGAAATTAATGGAGAAGAGGCAGGACACAGGATCAAAATTTCAAGCCCCGCCTGGAACACTTAGCAACTCAGCAAGACCCTGTCTCAAAATAAGAAAGAGAAGAGGGAGGAAGGGGAAAAGGCAGAGAAGGAGGAGTCAGCGGGCCAGGGATGTAGCCCAGTGAGAAAGCTTCGAGCTCAGTCCTCGGTTCCAGGAAAAAATACAACACAACGGTGCATTCTGTTTTACGTGGAGGACCCCGTACCTGGGTGAACTTGTGGGTGAGCTCACTGGACTGAACGCCTATATTGTGACATTTTCATTATCCTTCAGTTAACAACAACAACAAAAAAAAAAAACAGAGAAAAGATTGTGCAGCCAGACCATCTGGCTCAAATCCCTGCTCCTGCTTTCTTTACCAGCTTTGTGACCCAGTTAATCCCTAAGACTCTGTTTCCTTGCCTTTTAAATGGGAATAATAAGCCTTACCTGGGTGCACTGGGGCAAAAATGAAGTCATTCATGTGCATTAAGAGCCTAGCACAGCACCCTGAGACTTGACAACACAGCTCATAAATATTCATGGAGCAAAAGCTGCTTGCCCAGGGTCCTGCAGCAAAGCAAGAGGCACGCAGCACAGATAGAAGCAGGGAAGGAGGCTTGATGGGCCTGGCAGATGGGCCACCAGCCCCTCACTGCTGGGGAGAATCCTCGGGGAGAATCTAGTGCTGGAGCACTGGGGGCCTCCTCAGCCCCAGACACGTCTGGGGTCTGACACTGTCGACTACGAACAAGCCGTGACTTCTGGGTTGCTTCAGACATCAAGAGGAAGACAGAGAGGAGCTGCCCACTGATTGGCCTGGGAGTTCTCAACATGCACAATGGGCAGTCCAACCCTAACGATGCCACAGGACAGACAGGCTTGGAAAGCGGGTGGAGGTCTGTGTGGGGAAACCGAGGCAATACATTAAAGTGAGGTAGCAAACTTTCTCTCTGTGGCCTCCCTGGAGCCCTGGGCACCTGGGAGCCCGTGGTAGTGCCAAGCCTCACATCTGCCAAACAAGCAAGGCTCCCTCCGTGACTCTGGGCTCCTTACAGACCCGGGAGACCCGCCTCCTGCTGACACTAGCAGAGCTCACCCTCTGCTGAGTCCCGAGGCCAAGCTCAGACACCTGGGCCTGGCTTGTCCCCACTGAAGCTGCCAAAGGGCTTCCTCCTCCACCAGCGACTCTAATTAATTTGTGATCCCCAGCAGGGGCCCTACCGCATCCAGCATCTGCCAACCTGATTATAAACTAGCTCTTCTAGGCTGCCTCGGGCCTCAGGTGATCCGAGCAAGGGCACCAACAGCTGGAAGGAACAATGACTGCAAAATATAATTAAAACCCAGGGTTGCTAATGATAATCATACCAGTCAGCATTTTTATTTGGTGTCATGTACTGATAGAGTATCCTCAGTATTTCCATCCATTCTAACGGTATCCTGAACACCACTTGCCAAACCAGAAAAATAAGGTCCACAGAAGTGTAAGAACTTGTCTGAGGTCACACAGCCATTTAGTAAAACATGACATGTCACTCCAAAGCCCTTGTTCTTTTTTTTTTTTTTTTAGGTTTTTTGAGACAGGGTCTCACTTTTGTGGTTCAGGCTGGCCCTGAGCTCAGCCTCCAACTCACATCATAGCAATCCTCCTGCCTCTGCCTCCCGAGTGCTGGGATTACAGGCGTGAACCACCACACCCGGCACTGTGGTGTGTGGTACTGGTTGCTGCTGGGCGTGAGTCTCCACACCCAGTATAGGTATGTGGTTACCGGGGAATCGAACCCGGGTCCTTGCGCTTGCAAGACAGGCGCCGGAACCACTGAGCTAACTCCCCGGCCCCCAAAGCCCTTGTTCTTACAGTGCTGTACAGCTTCTGTCATGGGGCTCAGATATTAAGTCTAATCCCTTAGCCCAGTTCCTAGTAAACACTCAGCCACGCGGGCCTCAGTGGCTATTCAGCTGGATCCAGCCACTTTTAGACAGAGCCCTGGGTTGGGCACCATTGAGAAAAGAGGCCACACTCTTGCTTTAACACCTGCAGCCAAATGCCGGGTTTCTTCAGGTCATCGGTGGCATGCAGGCACCATGTCAGCTGCAGAGAAGTGAAGAATAAAGGGGAAACAGGTACAGAAATGAGCAAAGGTCACAGGGGTCAGCTGGGAAAGGAGCTCAGTGGGGGCATACAAGGGGATGCTGTGCCCAGCCAAGTGCCAAGGGGCCCAGAGGGGCATGGAGCAGGAGGAGCTTTCGCCTGAACCAGGGGAAGCAGGTGAGTGGTGCTCCATGAGGCAGGGGGTCGGACAGAGGAAACAGGAGAAGCAAAGGTACCCAGAAGATGAGGTTATCCAAGATGGGTCTATGGGCGGCCATTCACACACTCAACAAGTAGTACTCAAGGCTCGGAGGTGCAGAAAGGGTATGTGGTGTGTCCCAAGGACAGCAGAGAGGGAGTGAGGCTGGAAGGCAGGGAAAGGGGAGGGAAGCCTGGGACTCACGGAGTTATCAGAGCAGCTCGGTTCCTGGCTGTCCCCAGACCCCATGGCTCTGCAGCCTTAGTGAACTTCGGTCAAGGAGATAGTCCCCTCAGGCGTGGCCTCGAAGGGTCTATCTCTCCCTCCTCCCTCGACCTCTGCATCCCACCACCCGGCCATGAGCTCCTTTCTCCTGGGCGGTGTCCCTCTGCCTAGAAGGTGCTATTCAACTCTCTTGAAAAGCACGAAGCAGGCATGTTCTGAAAGTCTCCCTAGCATGAGCATTAAATTAGAAGTCTGATACCATGCATTTGCTCTGCTGTTTCAAACGAGCCAGCTGACTATATGCACTAAACTCTCCTTGAACCAAAATAAACCTTTTCTCCTTAGAGTTGTGGGTGTCGGGTATTGTGTCCCAGCGACAAGAAAGTAACTAGGACCCCAGGTCACCCTAAAACCCTGCACAGGCTTAGGAAGCTCCCAAGCCCTCCCGCCCCTCCTGGGAGGGGGACTTGCTCTCTCTCCCCCAGGACTTGTTTTGAAGTCTGGCGCTGAGGTTGAGACCCTGAGCCTTGTGGCTCCTTCCAGGACAACCTAACCCCAGACAGGGACCCAAGGCCACGCCGTTGGGCACCAACCTGACCTCCTGACCCTATTCTGCAGTTAATTCGGTTTCATCTAGTGGGAGTGATAGGTATGAATTTTACACAGTATTACTGCACTGCTGGAATGGCTTATTACCTTTTTAATAGCCAATTAAATCCATCTCTAGACCCTGCATCCCAAAGCAGTGAGAAATTCAATCTCAAATTCTTAGGCTAGGCATGAGAGGGGGCATCTGGGGTGCAGTCTGACGCTGATGCCTCCAGGGCACTGGTTACCTTGACTTCATAGCCTGCTGATCCAATGCTGTAGGGCCTGGCTCACGCACTCACTGGGGCCAGGACCCCCAACTTCCTTAGATGGCCCACAAGGGCATCAGCCAGCTACTTGTTCCCTACAACTCTGCACAGAAGACACCAAAGCCCTGTTCCTTTCCTGGGCCTGGATATTTCCTTCCAGGGGCTGCTGCACCTTCTCCATCTCCACCCTTCCATACCCTGCTGTTTCTCCGCCCCCTCTCCTCCATCCTGACAGGGAGGGAGGAAGGAGATATGGAGGAGGATCTGCTTTCTCTTCCTAACTCACCCTTTCCATGAGCATCTATTTCTTTTATTAAGGGTTTTTTAATTAATGAAGCTCTTCTTAGTCTACTGGTTTCAGCAAACGAGAGGCTTAACATGCAATGCCATTTAATACTTTTAACATAATAAACAACAGCGAAACAAGGACTGTTATTTGCCGAAGTTCTGCTGTGTGTTTGACAGCACCAGAAGTTTCCCGTGCAGGGGCGATTCCCGCCCGTTCCAGGCGGCACACTAGACTCGCCACGGAGCTGTTTTAAACACCAATGTCCAGACCCCTCCCCAGGAATTCCAGTGAGACAGAAATACTGTACTGGTTTCATCAATCTAGTGACTCTCAATGTGCAACCAACTTGAGAACCACCAACTCCATCCTCAGGCGGATGCGCTGAGGTGCGTGTTGAACGTCTCTGTTATGTAAATGGGGAAACTGAGGCGCAGAAGTCTAGGAAGAGGTGGAGGCAGAGAGTGTAGAGCCAAAGCACACCCAGATTGGATAATGTGCCTGTCAGTAGCTAAGCAGATCTCGGCCAGGGCTAAGGGTACAAGACTAAAGCCAGGACCATCACAGCAAGTTCCCAGGGGGAGGTTGCTGGTGAGAAACCAGCCTGCAGTAGAGGAGGAGGAGGAGGAAGTCCGAGCATGTGTCCCCCTCTGCCAGTAGGTCAGCATCTCTCAGTCTTGTACAGCTTCCTCTCTGTCCCCCCAGGACTGGACCAGGGTGGGACAAGGTAGCTGGCTGGTTAGGGCTGGATGCACGAACAAATGTCAGATAGCACTGAATTCTCCAATTAAAACAACAACATCAAAAAAGCAGCAGCCCCTTGAATAAAATAACATATGGGGTAGAGAGGGGCCAGCTCTCCTGGCCCTGGATCATCCTTTTCCAAATCCCACACCTGGCAGCAGAGGAATAGCAGGGCTGTATAATTAGCAGCTGTTATTACATTAACGTGTGTGATACATGCTGATTAGATGCCATTAACACGGGAGGAACTCGGACGGCTTCCGCCCCAGCCTCAGTCTGAGACAAGCTCAAACCAGAAAGGCAGAGAAGGTGGTAGAGGGTACACAGGGTAGAGGACCTGGCCTGGCTCTGGTTCTCAGAGCGGCCGTGGTGCAGCCTGGACACCCCCAAAGCCCCGCCCACAGGACCTGCCCTGCCCCGGGAGGAGGAGGGGCTCCCATCAGAGGCCCAGCCTCCCATTGTTCTGGGCTGGCCGGTCGGACTAACTACTCCCCCATTAGACCCTCATCAGGAAGATATTCTCGCTGTTAATAAATTCAGGACACTTTTGGATTCTGAGCAGCTGCTTTTTCTAAAGCAGCATTTCACACGGTCCCACAGGCAAACCCTGCCCAGGACTGAGACCAAACAGCCCTCAGGTCTTTTTTACAGCAGCCTGCCCAGCTTCAAAGAGTTGGGTCTTGGAGGGTGGGAAGAGGAACAGTGGCTCTGGCTCTGGAGTATCCAAGCCAGGATTCTCAAAGTGTGTTCCCTGCGCTTCCCATGCCTGTAAAACTGTAGATTCTGGGGACGTTTTGAGCCCTGCTGAATCCTTCCAAAGGTGGGAACAGGCCCAGGATGGCTCCAAGCTCCTGACTGTAGCCGCCCTCCTGCCTTAGCTTTCTGAGGAGCGAGGCCTGCAGCTGCCATCGCACACCACCATGCCTGGACTGCTGGTTCGAAGTTTAGCTCCGCAGATGATTTTTAACCACACAGAGTTTGGGGAAACCCAAATCTGAAGTCGTGAGAAGACGTGGCCAAAAGTGTGGATGACCAGACTTCGAGAGAGAGCTGTCCAGAAGCCTTGGGTCCTGGCTTTGCACTGTGCAGCCCCTCCGCAACTGATCTCACACATTACAGTGTGAAATGGGGGTTTCTGTCTACTCTACAGACTAAGAGGCTGAGGGTCACAGGGGTCTCAGCTCAGCTCACGTGGGTCACGTGTCTCCAAGGCCGTGAGCCCAGTCATGGAACCGACTCAGAGCACTTGAAATTGAAATTGCCTTAACTGATGACCTGGTGTTCGCAGCCACCCGCTGTGACTTACACAACTGGGACCCCAGCACCCGGCACCGAGCACCAAGCCCAGCACAGTCACTGTGAACTGGGTGAAGAAGAGGATGTGGAAGCTCACTCTGGCTGCAGGACTCCGGAACATCCCACGGGCAGGGGGACGACAGGCACGAGTCACAGGACAGCACCTTCTGGCCATTGATTGATGGAGGGGCCAGCTGAGACATGAAGGCCGGCAGGATGCCTGCTCCTCTTTGCAGTGAGGAGAAGCCTCCTCCCCGTGCTCTCCACCCACCTCCTCTGCCCAGAGTGGGCTTCTTCCCCACCTGAATCCCCACTGGACCAGGTCAGCCCACACCCACCTTGCAGGGCTCTGGAAAGTTCTGCCAAGCCAGGCTGGGCAGGATGAAAGGCTGCCAACAGCCCAGTCACGTCCAGGGACTGAAGACAATTGCAGTGGAGCCTCTTTCTGAGAGAGACTAATATTTATGCTGCATGTTAAGCAGCTGCAGCAGCTGGTTCACGACGAGGCCTTCAAACCCGCCCCACTGGCGCCTGCTCAGGCCAAGAAAATGGACTTTTAACAAGCAGCAAATGAACATGTCAAGCCCAATCATTCTACAGCCTGTGGGGGAGGAGGGAACAGCCGAGGAGCGGTGACCTCGTGGCCCCGCCATCCCCAGCAGCACCGGGCTCCACCTTGAGCATGGTCATCGGCTCAGCCCACAGGCCTCCCACCCAGTCTCCACACGTCTGGGTCCAGGAAGAGGCCAGGGCCAAGCTAATGAGGCAGCTGTCAGGGGACAGCTGAGGGTGGCACTGATGGGGACCAGACGGGGCTGGCCAGCCCCCATCAGACATGTAGACAAGGCAGCACTCAGGGAGGGAGGGACAAAGCCAAACTGCAGGCTTCAGACCCAGGTTATATGCTTTGGCACCCAGCGGACTCTGCTCTGCGGCCGAGCTGTAGTTACTCTGAAGGCTGGGACCACATTCAACCCACACATCACACCCCAGAACCACAGATATCTGCTGCTGACCCCAGCCCTTCTCCCCTTTCCCACAGCCCTGACCGCAGGGCCTCAGCCAGGCTATCTGTCCTTTTCTGTAACCCCGGAGCTTTCAGGAAGCAGAATTTCCTTCCTGGGACCCTGGCTGGTCAATCAAGCCATTGTGGATAGGGAGAGTCCTAGGTGGAAGGCATGGGGCTGGCGGCCTCACCTCCATGAAGACCTCTGGACACGTGCCTGCTGACACCACACTTCATCAGAAAAACTGAGCTCAGCGGGGTCAGAAGCCTTGCTTAGTGCCACGCAGCATACCCAGGTCACAGCAGGCCACACCAGAACCTTCTAGAACCAGATGTCCTTCCTCACATCCCAGCTCAGGGCTCTGTCTTACCAGGGCTCTTTCAGGCACTGTGTGTTTAGGATTTGGGCAGAGAATGATTCATACATGGGCAAAGACCTTTTTCAAACTAATACCCAGAAAATAGATCCATTCAGCATAAGGTCAGATTTCACAATGAGTAGTGATCCTCCTTCACCCAGCTGCCCACCCTGCTGAGATCTTACTCTCTATCCACAGACCTCAGCCTGACTGTCCCACCACCCCCGGCAGAGAGTGCTGGACAGACACTGTCCATACCCAATCTCTCGCCATGGCTACCGACTGGTCATTTGGAGACCCCTCTGCCTCTGGAGCTCTCTTCAGAGAGAGGAGGCTCCAGGCAGGCCCAGAGTCGAGCATGAAGCCAGGCCCATAAGCCTGAACCAGCCAGCCACAGGTGGTCACAGCGGCACTCGTGGGTTCTATTTCTAGTAGAATTTGTCACAAATTCAGATTTCGTTTCGCCTTGGGTTTGAGCAGAAGTCATAAATAGGGGTTGGTTGTAGAGGGTGGAGAAGAAGGTGCTAAAGCCCACAGAAACTTCCTGTTACAGGTAGGGAAACTGAAAGGAAGAAAAAGAAAGCCTGGCCTGAGGTCGCACAGGAAGCTGGTGGCTGTGCCGCTATAGAGCCACAACTTGTGAGCACCAGATGCCATCCTGTCACACTTTGCAGCTAGAGAGCTGAGGTTCATGAGGAAAAAACCAGATTCTACCCACCCGACTATAGGACCAGACTTCGTCTCCAGACCACAGAGCTAGCCAGAGGTTTCAAGGTCAGGTCTCCCAACTCCAGTGTAGAGAGATGTTCTGATCATGAACTGTGCTGCAGAATTGAGCAGAGGAACCCCCAAAACAGGCCAGCAACACTGCCTTACTCCTGAACCCCATCACTCTAGGACCCTGGAGGATAGTCACGCCAGGGCCAGAGCCTTAGTGCCTCTACGAAGAAAACGGATGTTGCTGGCTGTGAGTAGGAGTGAGGAGCAGAAAATAGACTTAGAGAAAGCCCTGATAATTTGAATTGCAGATGATGAAGAATTTCTAGAGGTGGATTTGTTTCTGACGGCTGCTATAATAAAGTACCACAGACTGAGGTTTTTGTTGGAGGGACAAGGGGGAATCTGTCCGTGCCCTGCTCTTAGCTCCCGCATCGCCAGCCTTGGAGTTCTTTGGCTTGTGGACACATCACTCCACCAGTACTTTCCCTCTTCCTGTGCAACTCTGTGTCTTAGGTGAGCATTTTTCCTCTTTGTAGAAGAGCACCAGTCATGCCGGGGTCCAGACTCACCCTACTCTGGTGTGACATCATCTTAATTAACTTCATCAGATCTAAATAAAAACTCATTTCTAGAAAAGGTCATATACAAAGATATCAAGCTTTAGGAGGTGAATGTATCTTTTGAGGAGACACAGTTGGATCCACAAAAATAAGTATTTCTCGCGTCCGGGATTTAGCTCAGTGGTTCTAGAGCCTGCCTTGCAAGTGTAAAGGCCCAGGTTCAATCTCTGGTAACCACATACAACAATGCTGGGCATGGAGACTCACACCCACCAATAATCAGAACCACATACCACAGTGCAGGTGTGGTGGCTGACGCTTATAATCCCAGCACTCAGGAGGCAGAGGCAGGAGAATTGCTGTGAGTTCAAGCCTGAGCTCAGGGCCAGCCTGAACTACAAAAAGTGAGACCCTATCTAAAAAGAAAGTATTTCTCAGATATTGTATAGGACCTACTTATACCTAAAACAGTTTTTTCTTATCTGAAATTCAGGTGTAATGGGGTGGTCCTGAGGACAATACACAAGTCTTTCGCTAGAATCCTACAACTTAGCCCCTGGATCTGCCAAACTGCTTTCAAAGTACAGTAAATGAGCAAGGGTGGACTGTTAATAAACAAATTTTAGTACTCAGAGGCATTTGAAAAAGATAAAGATGGGGAAGAGGAGGTAGAGGGGAGGAGGGAGGAAGGGGAAAGCAGGGGGAAGAGAAGAAAGAGGAAGAAGGAGGAACAGGAGAAGAAGAAGACGAAGAAGGGGAAGAAGAGGAAGAGCAGAAGGAGAAGGAGGAGGAGGAGGAAGAGGAAGGGGAAGAGGGGGAGGAGGAGGTTGTGGAGAATGGAAGAATGGGCTGAAAGGGATAAATATTCCACATCTTGGTCCACATCTGTGTTGGATTCTGCAGGAAAGACAAAGATGGAGGAATCTGCAGACAAGGGCCGACGAGCCCTTGTGAAGAGTGACCTGGGTGAAGAGTGACCCAGAATGTGCAGAACGGGAAGTCCACTCCAGGTGCTGAACCTGCCTGGGACTTGATGGCTGGAGAAAGCATATTGCTTATCTCTCACGCAGGGTCACTAACACTTTAGACCCCTCTGTTCTGCCACCCCAGGGACCACTGCTCCCTCAGTGGGGCCCAGACCCTTGCTCCTTAGCCATGTATCTTTTTCACTCCATCACCTGGAAGCTCCTCAGTCTTGCTGGCTTCTCAGATCTACTGGGCAGGTTCACTGAGCTGCACCGGTGAGGTTGTGACTGCCTACTCTCTCCTTTAAGGAGGGAGGCTGGCGGGGAGGAGGGAGACAGGCCTGGCCTCCAGGCCTTTCACACTGACACTTCCGAGTGAGGACAGGTTTAACACATGGTGCAAACCTGCTGGGGACTGAATGCTGTACCCCATTCTTGTGCTGAACCCTAATCCCACCACAGTAGTGCTGGGAAGTGTAGCTCTCAAGAGGTGGTTAGACAATGAACAAGACTGTGCCCTTCTAAATGTGATTAGTATCTTCTAATAAAGAGCCCAAGGAGCAACTGCACCCCTTCCGTCATCACAGGGCACAGCAGGACAGCTGCTACTTACCAACCAGGAATCAGACTCACCAGGTACCAGTCTACCGACACCTTCATCTTGGACTTCCACACTCTAGAACTTCGAGGAAATAGCTTCTATAGTTTCTAGTCACACAGCTCTTCTCCTTCAGCAGTCCAAACACACCAAGACACAACTCCTGCAGAGGAGAAGTAAAAGCTGACCCAGCCAGGCTGGCTGCCAGGATTGGAGGCTGGATTCCCTCATCCAACATTAGTCCAGGGAAAGAGTACAGCCACAATCCCAAAATGATCTCAAAGCCAGAAAGGGAAGTGGAGCTTTCCCCAGGAGCAGCATTCGCGACCCCAGGAGCAGCATTCGTGACCTCACTAAAGACCTGCTATAGGGAAAGTCCCACATTTGGAAGGCTATACAGAGTTAGGGGTGCAGAAGGGCGCCTGAAATTTTGCCTTGCTAAATCAAACTTGAAGTCAGTTATCAGAGTGAGCAGGTGATGCTAGAGCTACAGATCCTTCTGAGGTCATGCTCAGGATGGGTCCAGGTGACCAGTGGGTGTGGCCTGGGCACTGGCGCAAACCCGCTGGGGTAAGCAGGGCTGGGTGCTCCTGGTGAACAGAGTGTACGAAGTGGAGGGGCCTTGGCAGCCAGCCTCTGGCAGAGAGACCTGTTCATGCTTCCAAGCTCTTACCAGACACAGTGCCAAGCCAGCAGCATGGACACAGCTCACCAAGGGAGCTGAGGAAGTTGGCACATGTGCTGCTAACATAGCCCTGGCATCTGGCTGAGTTAGGCAGCTCTGGGCAGCAGAAGCAGGATATTTATCCTTCAGCAAATCTCTTCTAGGTTTCACATCCCAGTGGCTCCCATTTGGGCTCCGTCCCTTGCCTCTCCTGCTGCAGACCCGGCGTCATGGCCCATATACACTCACATGCATGCCCACTTGTGCAAACACAAACATTTCCACTCATACACAAGTGTACACTTGGATGCCTGCAGGCTTTCCCACTGATATATCCATGCCAGTGCATACATTTGCACATACCAATCCACAATCATATATTGAAAACCGTGGACTGGAATTCACAGATTTATACACATTCAGAGAACTCTCACTCACAATGTCCAACTTCCCAGTGGCTTATATTTAAAGCATTTTCCTGGCTCACTAGTGAAAAATAAATTTCTTTTCTCACTTTCTAGATTTGCTATCATCAACCTGGTGCCAATTTCCATTTAAAAAATGATACCCAAGAAAGAACAAGAACCTAGAAAGAAAATGAATCTCAGCTCCGATAGCTGGCCCAGTGCCAGAGCTTCCCTATGATGTGGCTGGTGCTGGAGAAGCCTGTGTTTGTGGCTAGGACGCAAGGTCATGGGCTGAGGGGCTGTTTGGTTAGACCAGTTGTCTGGTGCCACCGCCAGTCATCAGTGGAAATGAAGAGGGTGAGGAGTGAAGGCTGTGTGATTATAGGAGAGGGACCTGGGACCAGTCCCAGGACAGATGAGAGGAAGACGAGAGGCAGCAAGAGACACATCGACAAGCACAGGGCCATTTGTTATAGTCATGAGCATCACATCATAGATGATGGCACCTGGGAACTCCAAGACAGCAGGGATAGATGAATGGAGGTGCTAAGTGGTGTTCCAGAAATTACTGGGGCAGGACAGATTTAGTTGAGAAGTTACCTCTGCCCCTAGTGGTAGTAAAGGTAGTGTGGGAAGGGTGAAATGGCTTGCCCACTCTCAGGGCACTAGATTGGGAGTTGTCTGGGGTTGCTAACCAAGGCCCACAGGCCGGACAGCTTTATCAGTGGGAATTTGTGTGTTGTGGTTCTGGATGCTGAAAGCCTAAAATCAAAGGGGTTGGACTCACTGAGGTTGGGAGAGAAGATTCTGTTCCAGGTTGAGAAGATGTTTGGTTTGTTCGTGATTGTCTTCTCTCTATGTGACTGTCTCTGTGTTTAAATTGCCCCACTTTATAAGGACACCAGTCATACTGGGGCAGAGCCCACTCTGATAACCTCATTTTAATTTGGAGATCATCCTTAGAGGCCCTATCATCACATAAGATCACATGTTGGAGTACTGTGAGTTACAGCGCCAACATTTTTGGAAGGGAGGTGGCAACGACTCACTCACAGCAGCCCAGACCACAAGACCTTAGTAATAGAACTGGTAAAGACCCTGGAGTTGAGCCTAACATTTGTAGTTCATGACTGATCAGGAAACAGAGAGACAGACCCCGATTTCAGCGAGTCATTTCATCCTCATACTGACCACTCCTCACAGTTTTCATGGAAAATACAGGCTTTTCCCTGGGTTTTAAAGTTTTCTTTAGAGTCACTTATTCTTCTTGCAAAATACTCTTCCTGCAAGGATGAATAGCTCTATTTGTGTCCCTAATTGAGAATCAACACAGTATTTTGTATTGCTTGGGCTCATTAGAGCAAGGCCCTCATGGACTCATTTCCACAGAGTTGGTGAGTGAAGTCAACCTCTTATGAAAATCATGGTTTACAACTTTAGGTGAACAAACTCAGTTTTCTACAAACATTGTGATAAATTTGGTTTCCTCTCACAAATATTCATGGTCTCAAATGTGAAAGTCTACAGTCCTTGTAACTATTAGAATAAACCTTTCAATATTTCAGGAAAGCTCTTTTTCCCCTTAGGAAATACACTTGGACAGAAAATCAACTTTATGATGACAAGATACAAAATAAATACAGATTTAACTTGAATTTCACGGTAACTGGTATGTAAATATTTGTCGCACTTCTCTCGTCTATCTAAATAAAGGCTAATGGCTAATCCAGGGTTTTGCATTCTCAAAAGTGCTTGTGGCCTCTCAAGGCACCTGCCGCTAACGCATGCAGCTCCGGTCTCAACTTTTAATCAAGTCTGGTTTAAAAGTGTTTGCAGTTTATAATTTTTAATTCTGTGTTGCTATTAGGAAACACTCCCAGGGCCTCTTGTTTAGGAGTCATGACCTCGAGACAGCCTTGGGGCAATTCCTACAGATGAAGGCTGATTTGGAGCTGACTTTGGAATGGAGCTGCCTAGAGGGAATCCCAGCTCTGCCACACACTAGCCACATGACCTTGAGTGAAGTACAATAATTTGTCCAAGCCTCAGTTTTCTTGTTTGTAAAGCAGGATGTCATCAGATTGTTGTGAGAATTCAGTGATTCTTGGAAGGCAAATGGCATCTGGGTCCCCATTTGTGTGAGCACTAGAAGCTTTCAGGAAGATCTTAGACTGGATGGAAGAAACATGGTCAGCCCACATGCCTTCCAGCCAGGGGAAATCTTATCCAACTCCCCAGAGAGGAGAGAGGGAAGAAAGATCGGAGGCTGCCCCACGCCTCTTCTGATGTTCTCTAATGACTGATGGAAATGTTGACTGTGTGAAACTTCATTCCTAAAGTTTTCTAATTCCATCCCAATATGAGATCTCCAGAAAATTTCTACTATTAGAGCTCAACATTGTGCCATTTGCTTCTGAGACAAACAGAAGGGCGGAGTTTAGACCAGAGTGGAATAGACAGCCCTCTGCAACTGAAACTACCCATTCGGAGATACATCATTCTTAGCCCAACTGCTCAGGACAGGATGTGAGTTATTCATCAAAAACTTCAAATGCCCAATTTTAAAGAGAATGTCTCTCAGCATTATAATACAGGCCTACCTCCTGTGGGGGAACAAAAGGACTGTCAGTGTCCACCCTGACTCTGACCACTCAACAACTTAGACCTGTGCCCACTTGTCCTCCATCCAAAAGCAGACATCAAAGCATGAGATTCGGGCTTCTAAGAAAGGGCTGAGGATGCACTGAACCAAAAAAGCAGTCAAGATTTGTTCTGTCTGCAGAGGGGGTACTGCTCAAAGTGGGTCTTGATGTATAAGCAGAAGTTTTCTCCATCATACAGAGGGCAGACAGCATTTCATGCAGAGGGAACCATGTATCCACTGATACTTAGACCAAATAATGAGAAAATGTTTAAAAAATAAAGTTGAGGTGGTTCAGGCTGGTGCTTGTTGGAGTCATTAGAACAAGCCTGAAAGGAAGTTAGAAAATCACAAAGAAACCTGGCCTCGACTGATTATCCCAAAGCAAGGAAACTGAATTTTATTCTCATGTTGATGGAGTACAAACTCCTAGGGGGAACTATTACAGGGTAGGCAATATGGGGGTAAAGAGATGACCTCGCACAGATACAAGCATGCCTTTCTAGTTTGGGCTGGTCAGCTGGGAGACAAAACCTGAGTTCTGCACATCTAAAGGAAAGCTAGAAGACAACTCCAGCCTAGGGAAAACAGAAGGACCTCTGTTGGAGGAACCCTAGGAACTAGAGCAGTTTCCTCCTAAACAGCTGTGCTGTACAGGCCTGTGGGTTTAGTTTGATAATTTAAAAGGAATGTGCTTCTCACTGTCTGTCTTTGTTTTATATCAACATCTGAGGTGGCCCCGACAGTATCTAAACCATCCAGGGACTTGTTCCACAAACAGCAGATGTTCAGCCACGAGCCACAGCTGGAAAGCCCGTTTTTCTCTGGAATTCTCAGCCCTAAAGAGCCTCAGATGTTTGAAGATAATTTTCTTGCCATCCTTGGAAAAAGACTGATGGAAATATCTGCACGCCGAAGGTTTCCGAGTAAAGTGTTTCTAGGAGACAGACCTGTGAGGAAGTGAAAATGACAGAGTGGAGTGGGAGGAGACATGAACCCATGACACCAAAGCAACTGTGAGGTCTCAGCCCAGCCTACGGGAGCTGCGGAGGTTGCAGATTGAGGGAGGGGGGCAGGTCCTGACCTCCCACACATCAGCCATCCACTGGCCACAGCTTTTCTACTAGAAGGCTCAAGGAAGCTTGCACCAGCTACAGGCAGTTTCCAGTGAGTGGCACAACTAGGAACTGATCATCTGAGTAGCAGAAAGACAGGTACAGAGTCCTGGAGAGGTCAACTGGACTGGGCTTCCCAGTATCCACCATAACGATGCTATTGTTGGGAAATCTTGATGTAGATCAACTTGTACAAACACATGGGTTTTCCTGGACTGGAAAGTGTAAAACACAGCTAGATTCAACAGCCTGGAGAGTCCTGGGCAAAAGAGTGTAGAACTGTGCAGCCTAAAACATTAATCACTAGCCACGTGTGAAGATTAAACACTAGCAAAGTAGCTAGTGAGACTAACGAACTCAGTATTTTTTATGTTAATCTAATTTCTGTTTCATAAAATTCAAATTCTAATAAAAAATTTTCAAGGAGGGCCGGGAAGTTAGCTCAGTAGTTCCTGCGCCTGTCTTGCAAGCGCAAGGGCCTGGGTTCAGTTCCCCGGTAACCACATACCATACTGGGCGTGGAGACTCATGCCCAGCAGCAACCAGTACCACATACCACAGTGCCAGGTGTGGTGGCTCACGCCTGTAATCCCAGCACTCGGGAGGCAGAGGCAGGAGGATTGCTGTGATGTGAGTTGGAGGCTGAGCTCAGGGCCAGCCCGAACCACAAAGCGAGACCCTGTCTCAAAAATCCTAAAAAAAAAAAAAAAAAAAAAAAAATGTGAAGGAAACATCAACATCCAAAAGGAGATATGCTTAGGTATAAATACACTAAGTTTCAAAGTCCTCATGTAAAGAAATGTGGACTAGCTCATTGATCATTTTTACATTGATTACATGTTGATTTGATAATATGTTTGATCTGTTGACCAACATTGATTCCACATGCTTTTTTTCCACCTATGAAAAAGCGTTATTTGTGTGGAACACATTATACTCCTATTGGATAGAGCTCCTGTCCTAGATAGTCTTGGCTTGGAGAGTTAATCATCCTGAGTTTATTGCTCAGAGTAACTCTGGGTTGAACACACTGGATCCCTCACCATGGAGAGCCCAGTGCTGAACAGAACAGAGTGCTCTGTGTGGGAAGCAGGGTGGAGCGGTGAAGATGAGGAGATGGGGTAGGAGAAGGAGGTGGGTCACGTGGGCTCCATTATGGCATCTATACTTCCCCTTTGCAAAGAGAGCAGGGGACACCAGAGGCAGTACGCAAGAGAATTCTGTCACTGGCTTTGTGTCTATGAAGATCCCTCCTGCAGTAGAGTACAGATGGGATGGGAAAAGGTAGGTGTGATTTTCCCATGGAAGATGTCCCAAAAGAGATGGCAATTATATTTTGCTCTTCATTGCATTCTCTACACCGCTTTACACAGGCATGAATAACATTCAGTAAATTCTTGAGTGAATCAAGTTATCAATCAGTCAATGTGGAGGTGCTAGAGGAGCCTCTGCTCTCGGTTCCCTGGCTCTGGCTCCCACTTGAGCATGGCCTGCAGAGCTGTTTCTCTTTTCCTGTCTGAATACAGGTTAATTCCCAGGCTACACTCTTTTACATAAAAACAAAGTGAAGAAAATATCATTCCTCAGAAAGAACTGCTCAGTAGCTGTTCTTCTTCAAATTCTTCAGAGAGAAAAATGTCGTTTTTGACACAGGCTTTTCCACAGATATCCGGGGGTGTGAAGGGTCAGCTTTCCTCTGAGAAGCAGGCAATCTGTATCCTTCCAGGAGCAGCCCACATAGCTCATTCGGGGTTTCCAGTCCTACTAAGGCGTAACGCCAGTGCTGATAGGGCAGGACGAAGAGCTCAGGCAACTAAGCAGAGCCACAGGGTGCGGCCGTAAATGCAGAGGAAGTTTCTCTCCCTCGATTACAGCTCCCCTTCTGCTGTGCAGCCCAGTTCTCTGGAACTCACAGCAATCCTCCTGCCTCTGCCTCCCGAGTGCTAGGATTACCTGTGTGAGCCACCATGCCCAGCACTGTGGTATATGGCTCTCACTGTTGATGAGTATGAGTCTCCATGCCCAGCATTGTTGTATGTGGTTACCAGGGATCAAACCCCGGTCCTTGCACTTACGAAGAAGGCGCTGGAACCACTGAGCTAAATCCTCAGCCCAACCCATTTCTTAACAGGCCACGGGTCAGTAGCAGTCAGTAACCAAGGGGCTGAGGACCCACGCATTATAGAGACTCAAGAATAAAACCCAACATACATGAATATAGAAAAGGTCTTTTCTGTACAAAGCAGAGAGATGGCGGAGACCATGCAATATTGAGCAAATCCTCATGACCTTCTTGGCTCACTCTACTCAGTACTTTAACACAGGGCACAGAACCAAGGTTCCTGGCAGAAGACCTATGGGTACATTGATGAGCAGGGCAAGGCTGTGGGCACAGGACAGCAGAGGGCAGCGACTTAGGTGTGATTCTCAAGGCTGCCATGTTACCACAGAGGAAGAGGAAGCATGATTGTTCCTGAACTCTCAAAGGAGGCTCCCGGTGAAGTGGGCATCCAACCAGGGGGACACTGGGAAGTCCCAGAGAGCCCCTGATACCAGGGACAGAGGGCAATGAGCAGGAGCAGACTTCCAAGTACACACGGGCTCCTACAGGCCAGAGGGCCCTGGCTGCCTGGGAGCAGGTGGCCACAGTCCAACTCTCCATGAATCCTTGAGCCACTCTCGTCTAGTGGAAGGAGTTCTTCATTTCCCTTCCTGCAGCCTGGCCCAGCCTTCACCTCACCCAAGGGAGACAAAATAGCAAAGAAGACACTTTCTTTTTTTTTTTGAGAAAGGGTCTCACTTTGTAGTTCAAGCTGGCCCTGAGCTCACTATGTAGCCCAGGTGAGCCTGGAACTCACAGCAATCCTCCTGCCTCTGCCTCTTGAGTGCTGAGATTACAGGCATGAGCCACCATGCCCAGCATGTGGTTACCAGGGATGGAACTAGGGACCTTGTGCTTGCAAGGCAGGTGCCTGAACCACTGAGCTAAATCTTTGGCCCAGGAAGACACTTCTTATCTAACTCAGGCCTAGTGAGCTTAGACCACTTGTTGGCAGTAAGATGACTTTAAGATTTCTGGACCTTGTGTCCTAAAACTAAGACAGTCTGAAAGGTTCATCCCCTCCACCTCACCTGCAGAATCAGTTGATCCCAGAAGGGGAACCAGGGAGCCCCAGCAGGAGAAAGCGGGAGCATGGGGAAGGTGGGAGGCAGAGGGGCTGTAAGGCAGACACCGAGGAAGGGAGGTGGCAAAGCTTCCACACCCCAGAACAGTCCGGGAGATGCCCAAGGCACCCAGCAGCAGGCATGTGAATCATCAGATGGTGGCCCCTAGGCACTCGCATTCCACACCCGGCTCCATGCCAGCGAGTCAGCCTTCTTACCCATTTAAAGTTTGAGAATAGGTTGAGTTTGGCCCCAAGACCTCTAACTACTCGCTTTACCAGATAAAACCGCGGGCAGGTGGGTTGGCTTCCTGAGAGAGCACCAGCTATCCTGAGGAAAACTTCAGAGGGAACCAGCTACGAGATGGTTTGATTAGTCTTTCACCCCTATACCCAGGTCGGATGACCTATTTGCACGTCAGGACCTGAGGCTGGAGTGGAAGACAGTGACCAGTGCTTTCTCTGCAGTGTGTCCCCTTCCTGGGAGGACGCACAACGTAACATGCTGTTGTGGTTTCCCAGGTGCAGCCTCATCTGGCTCCTGTTAGGGGATCTGTGCCACATCCAGAGCCTGTGCAGCAGCCTCACACAGTTCTTTCCCGACCCATCGCCCAACCTGAGCTCTCTCTCCACTCGCCCCGGGCCTTCCTGGCTGCCGTTCACCTTCTTCTTACCACTTCCCTGACTTCACAAGCCCCCTTCTACTAAATGCTATTGCTTTCTAAACATTGATCACTTATCCACTATGCAAGATGCTTTCACCAGCAAAACCATGTTTCATCATCATGCTGACAGTAGAATTCCTCCCATCTGTCAGAGGGAGACTCCAGGGTGCAGACCTCTGAGCAGCACCAGCAGGGTTACTGTGACCAAAGGAGACTCAGATCACACACTCCAGTCCCCTGCGCCTCTGCCTCCAACTTACTTTCACTATTACTCTGCCTCCACTGTCTGAGAGCAGATGGTCAGGGCAAGCTGACACAATGAGTCAGAAAGGATATAAACAGACCCCTTGGGTTCAAACCCTCGCTCTGCAACTACCCTGGGTAAATGGCCTCATCTAGCAAGAACGAAGCAGCTTCGACCACAAACTTGAAGCACTGTTATTTGGGCCTTCTATAGTGTGGATTTTGATGGGCTCCTAAATGCCCCAGTGTTAAAGGCTTGGTCCTCAGAGTAACACTAGTGGGAGGTGTATAGACCTTTTAATAGGTAGCGCTTAATGTGGGGCTATTACGGGTTGGATCCAAAATATCCCCCAAAACCTCACGTGTTCAAAAGTGGGGTGATCTGAAAGGTGATTAGATCATAGAGCACGGACCTCATCAGTGGATTAATCCATCAGGAATTCATTGCCAAATATGCTGCTGAGTGTTGGGGCCTGGATGGAGGAAGAAGGTCAATGGGGGCTTAACCTGGAAGGATGTCTTCTCTCTGGTCCCTTTCCCTCCCCCTGGCTTCCCCCATTCTTGGCTTCCTGGCTGCCATTAGGTGAGCAGCTTTTCTCCATCATACCCTTCGGCCATGTTGTTTCTGCCTTGGAGCAAACTGACCATGGATTGAAAGCCTTGAAGCCGTAAGTCAAAATAAACCTTTTCTCGTAGCTTCTCAGCCTTTTGGCTAAAATCAAGTGTAATAAACCTTCTCCCTTTTAAGTTGCACACATCAGATATTTTGGCCATAATGACAAAGAGCTGATTAATGTCTTTCAGTCATCCAGGGTGTGCCCTTGGAAAGGATTTGGAGATCACTGTGCCTCCCACCTCTCTTTTACTTCCTTGGTTGAGAGGTGAGCAGTCTGCCACCTCTCACCTGCCACACACTCCTGCTGTCCTCACCACAGGCCCAGAGCCATGGGGCCATTCAGTTAAGGACTGGAACACCCAAAACAGACTGTGTCTTTCTACAAGCTGATTATCTCAGGTATCTTATTACAATGAAGGGATGCTGACTCACACAGGGCCCCCAGGACCAAAAGGAGATGATGAGGCATTGTGGACATAGCTTCTTGCACCAGGTCAGAAGAGACAGTGTCATTAGCAACATGACAATGCTGGTGCACCGCAAATGAGACCAGAGGTCTACAAGGGACCATAGTAGACAAGCAGTCAAACTGGGCTTCAGATTTTTTATTCTTCCCTCTCTTTTTCCTAAACATGATTTCCAAATGAAATAAGCTGGACAGCCAAGATTCCAGCTTCAGCAGAGACTTGAAGAACCCACAGAGAGACTTAGATTTGTTTGAAGAACATCCGTATCTCACCTCCCTACAGCTCTGGCAAAGAGGACAGAGATCAACAGACACAGCTTTCTGGCCATTTCCATAAGTTCACCTGGCAGTGGCCATAAGCAGAACATTGCCAGGGGATTCAGGGAGCTGCTGGGCCTCTGCTTCCCTCCCGTGTCTCTGTAGAGAAGTTCAGTCACTCCCAGCCATCTCCTCATGGTATGAAAGAGAAAATACGTTATTTGGGAAACCAAGAAAGTCACTGATGGTTTATTCTTTTACACCAAATTGAATTTTGCCGATTTCATTGCTTGAAACCCTCCAGTGCTGCTCTCTGGTGGTGGATCCATCAAAGTAACTATTAGTCACCTGTTAACTTGAATTTAAATTCTAAATAATTAAAATTAAATAAAACTAAAATTTCTCTCTCTCTCCATCGGAACAGCCACTTCCCAAGGACTCAGCAGCCATAGGTGGGCAGCAGCTACCGCACAAGCCAGTATGGACACAGACCGTTTCTGTTAGGCTAGGAAGTTCTCTGGACCAGAGTGCCACTCATTGCTACTTCAGGATGAATCACATGATCCTGCCCATCACCCCGGTACCCCAGTTCTTCTCCAGCCTCACCTTTCCCGAGCAAAGACAACACCATTTCAAGGCTTTCACATGTAGCAGCTAGATTGCCTCCTGCACATGACCCTGCCAAGGTCAAAAGTGGAATAAACATTCATACCAGGGCTATTCTACCATCAAAAGGGACTTTTCCCTGAATGCTGGCTCTCAGTAACCAGCGCCTGCAGAGAGCAGGAAGGGAGCAGCTTATTTACTTATTTGAAAACTAAAATATGCAGTGTGGGAAAAATTTCCTGATGGCAGCATACATGTCAAGGACACATGCACAGGCAGAAATGCCAACGCTGGCTATGCACATCAGACACTGAAGGACCCTCGAGCTCCTGAATACAGATGGACAGGCCACACCCAGAGCATCAGGAAGACAACTAGGAAAGTGCCCAGTGATCACCGATAAGCTGTTTCCCTGAAGGCAATGGCCTTCCATCTCTATCTCGGATAAAGCTCCTCGCTTCAAAAATCAGTGCCCGTGAAGGGCTGCTCAGATACAGCAATTTGAAGCCTCACAAACTGACTAAAAGTCAGAGCGCGGGGTTGAGGGAGAGTAATAGGCAGGAACATCCAGGTGTCAAAGATGGCCCACAGGTCACCATCATTGCTGTCGGGAACCAAGAGAACAAGACACCACTACAGCCAGACAAGGCAAGTCCCAGAGACATCCCCCGGCTTCCCCAGGTGAAGCGCAAGTCTCCATAGCTCACCAAGAACCCAGCTCAAGGCCCATGAGCTGAAGCAGCCAAGCGAGTGCCCACGGGGAGAAGAGAGTGTGGGGTCCAGGTGGGCAAAATGGGACGTGGCAGAAGGAGAGGAATAGGGCAGGGATGTCTGCCAAAATCCAGGCAGAGGAAATGCTCTGGTTTTGTGCAACCAGCCAAACAGGAAAGAAGCCAAGCAAGAATGGATAATGGGCAAACAGAGCGTGACATATTTCATTGTGTTTAGTATACAATGGAATATTACCTAGCAATTTACAAAGCACCTAATACAATGCAAACAAATGAATCCCACAGCTATCACATTAAGGAAAAGAATGTACATTCAGAGGAACGGTGTGACTGTGTGGCTGTTGCTCTATGAAATGTAGCAATTGGCAAGAGGACTTTACAATCAGAGGCAGACTAGTGTTTTTCTCTGGTGCGGAGGGCCGTGAGAGGGACTGGAAAGCGGTCGGAGAGAACTGGGTGGCTAGAAGTGATTTTCCTTTCGTTGGTCTGTCCACTTGAGATCTGTGAGCTTTGCTGTGTGCATCTTACTCGGCAGTATTTTTTCTTTTAGAGAGTGCGGGAACTTGCAGGCCAACTGTGAGTTTGTCAGAACCACATCCAAGAGGATTCACCGCAGTTGAGAACTGGATTTCACCAGCTAAGCTTCCCCTACAAGGGGTGTCCTTGCCCATGTGGTTCTGCCATACCCTTGCCCAGGGGTGGTAAAAGAGACCCAGCAGGAGCAGGGAGCAGTGGTGAATCCTTCTATTCCTTGCAGTCTCGGGGGACTGACGCGGTAGTATATCAAGTTTGATACCCTGGTATTTAGCGGGACTATCTCAAGAGAACAAAAATAAAGTGGGTGAGAGGAACTGAGGACGGAGATCAGTGTGAAGGTCTCGGGTTCAGTCCCCAGCTAAAATAAATAAATACCCCAGCAGGACTCATAAAGACTCTTATAGGAAACATTCCAAGCCAGGAAGGACCCCAACAAAGAGGGACCCCAACAAGGAGGGGGCGTATAACTAGTCCATCCCCTCCCTTAACCCTTTCAGAAAGCCCTCCTTGGAAGCTGAGACCTCTGTTTCTGCCTCTCCAGTGGGAGAGGCCAAAAGGGCAAGGTCCCCTCTTATCCTTCCTGATTGTTCTTCCCACCAGAAAAGTCAGATGAATACACCCGAATTCTCTGGAAGAGCATCTGGTCCCAGGATTAGACTGTGAGTTTACCCCTGGACATCCTCAGTCCCCCAAAAAGCACTCAAGAAGTAAAGATTGTCCTCTTCAGTCACTGAGTCTTAGCCAGAGCTGGGGAGGAGTGGGTGATAGCAAGGTCAACTGCTTTGTAGATACGAAGGTGGAAGAGGCCAGAGTAGACAGTGATCTGCCCCAGCAGTCACAGTCAGTGCTACCATTACAGCCAGAACTGGGACAGTCTCCTGACATGCAGACTAGAGGTCTCTGCCTGACAAGGGACAATCACCCCATCTCTGCACGTCAGCTGGCCCCTGTGTAAAATCAGCCCCTGGTCTTGACAGTATCTCCCTTTTCTTCACATCACATCATTCTCTGGTACAGGAAGTGAGAAGGGAATGTGGACTTGAATTGACAGAATTGATTGAATTGACACAGACAGAATTGATTCCGTTGATTCTTTCCAGAGAGCAGATGAAGTTTGTGCAACCAAAGCCTGCAAAGAAGACCTCTGAGATCTCAGCACCCCTCATTCCACACATACAAATGCAGCATGTCCAGGTGCTGGACTTACGGGGGCTTCTTAGTCCTGACAGCCATAAAGAAACATTTCCTGAAATGCAAGTGAAGTGCTCAGGTTCACACAGGAGACATATCACCATGGCAACCAGGTTAGAGAGTCTGAAGGCCCTGGTCATAGAGAGATGCTCATTAGGGAAGAAGAGGCAACGACTACAGAGGGAGGTGTGAGCTCATGAGATAGTCCAGAAAGAAATTTCTGGAAACTACAGCTAGTTGGATGTGAAGGATTAAAAAAAAGGAATGAAGTCAAAAGATAAGGTGGCCCTGGTCCCCTAAATCTGAGAACATGGACCAAAAATCAGGTTTGGAAGACATGGAACATCCCATTTTACAGTTACTTAGTAGACCGTTAGCTAAATGGGTCTGACATTCAGCACAATTCAACTGCAGTTCAAATTCTAAGCATCAATTAAAATATAAGAGAAGAAAGACAGGTAAATTTTTTTTCTCCAGTGCCAACTCTGGCTGATTGGTAATGAGTCTTCAGGAGGATTATAAAATCATACATTAGCCAGGATAAGCAATGTAAGCTGCTATAACACCTAGTTTCCAAACCCTGATGACTTAATAAAATAGTGGCTTATTGCAGGCTCAGGTTGCAATCCAAAACATTGCATATGCCTCTCCAAGGAAATTCCCTTCAAATGGCAATTCAGCCATCCAGACTCTTTTCCCTTTAGGACACCCCGCCTCCTGCAGAGGCACTCCACAGTCACCCCAGAAGAAGAAAGACCATGCAGGGTCATAGTCTATCCAGAGTGAAGGTGGCAGGCAGTCCAGTGACCACAGTAGTCAGCCCTAACTTAACTGCAAAAATGCTGGGAAATATAACCCTCCTGTGTCCCTAGGAAGTAGAAGCAGGCACACTGACCCTCTGGTTACCACTATAGTCCCTCCCTACCATAAGCCTTAGCCAGGATGAAGCTAGAGATCTGTGATTTATTAGCAATGTCTGCCGCTGTTACATGAATGTGAAAATCACAGGACATGTGGGGGCATGAATAAATCTAAGCCTACACGCCAAGGAAAAGATCTACTTTCTGGATGACCCTGGGATTTGTTCCCACAAATGTCAATCCTTAGAAGCTGAGACCTTTGTTCCACCGCTCATCTTTCGTCTCACTTTGGCCTTCCTCAATTGATTGAGAAGAGGACAGAAAATGCTGGAAGATGGTCCAGTTTAGACAGCTTCTCAAGATGCCTTCTTCCTTTTTGATCCAGTTAGCTCTGGCTGGCCCACATCTCTCTGACCAAAATCAAAGCTAAAGACATGAAACTTTTATCCACTATGGGGGACAAGGCTAAAGCTTCCACTCCCAAGAACCTGCCAGTGTGCTGTGCTTCATAGCAAGGGATATTAAAGTAAGAAGTGGAATGAAGGTGGAAATTAAAATTACAGATAGAATTAAGCTGGCTGATCAGATGACTTGGAGATAGGCAGATTGTTGTGGACTGATTCAGTGGGTCCTACGAGTACCGGAGATAGACTGGAGAGGGGGAGATAAGAAGTCAGAATCACACAATTGCCACCTTCTAAGGGAACAGGGGCCACAGGCTAAGGAATGTGGAAAGCTTGGATAACTGGGAGAGGCCAGGAGACAGGTCCTCCCTTCAAACCCTCAGAGGGAGCACGGTTCTGTGTTCCCCCATGAGACCCTGCTCAGACTTGTAAGATAAGAAGACTACATTCTTTTCTTTCTATTTTTTTGTATTCTGTCCTAATCTTTTATTAGTACATGTTTGTGATACATGATGAATACATTCATCATAGGGAGTTAATACACACACGTCTTCCAGTCTTATTGTTTTCACTTCCCTGTACTACTCTCCTCTCTCTTCTCTCCCTCCATCCCAAGATCCCCTTCCCATCAGCAAAAGGTCTGCTTCCTTATTTGCTCTCATCTGTCTTTTATTTTGCTCTTTAAATAATTTATTATATTTTGCATTTCTCATATAAAAGAAGACATGCGATTTTGACCGTCCGCGTCAGATTCATTCCACATAGCATTGTGGTCTCAAGGTTCATCCATTTTCCCACTGATGCAGAAGTCTGTGATCTTCAAGCCACTAAATATGTAAAATCTGTTACAACAGCAATGGGGAACCAATATGTAACGATATTTTTGTCATCACCCATTATCAAGCAGTAAGGAAAGTCTTTAAGGCTCTAAAACTCTCTTGAGTTTCCTAAAATCACCTGCAAGATTCTATATCATTTTCACCACTGCATGTTGTCCCACTCTATAAAGATATTACAAATGTTATGTCCACTCTTCTTTTGATGAACAGTTATATCACAGGCAGTATTTGTTTGTTTCAATCGGCGCTGACCATGGACACTGTCTTATCCACACCTGCAGTCCCAGTGCTGAGGATTGTCCAACGTGTCCCCAGGAGCCCCCTCCACTGGGGAGCTTCCCTGACCTCTCACATCCTCCATGGGTTGCCACGTGCTTCCTCCCAGGCTGGGTTCTGCCCCCGTCCACTTGTTCTGGGAGCGGAAGTGCATCGTCTTCCAACCTGGGGCCACCGTGGCATGAATGCACTTGAAGTCCACCACAGTGGGATAGTTTTCTCTCTCTCTGCCAAAGCAGCTCTGATTTCTTCTACTTTTTGTTTTATTGCTCTTAAGTGAGAACACAACGGTTTAAATAGTGGTGTGTTAAGATGGTCATTTTTACAGTGATTGTTTATAATTTCAGATTATTTTCAATTAACAACTTCTATGTTGTTCTGTTTGTGGGCAGAGGGAAGTCCAATAAAAGAATTGAGAATTTTTGTTTAATTTTTAAAGACACTTTCTAAAAGATGGACTTCTGAGTCATCAAGACCAATATCCATTTTAAACATTAGAGTCGAGTCCTTACAATGTGACAGACAGCGTGTGAGGCTGTGGGGAAGGAAAATGAAGCCATGGCTTGTCGAGTGCCTGGAACACGATAGAAGCTTCACGAATCAGCGTGTCCTGCCATGGACTGGCCCTGGGTGGAGCACGGAGCCAGGTCCTCTGTGCAGTGGGCCCCAGGGAGGAGCAAGGACAGCTCCCACGGCGACTCACCTCACCTTCACTCCCAGGATGGCTCAGCTTGTATGACACTCTTGGTCCAGTCCAGATGTGCAGAGACACACCCTCCTCTACTGAGTACAAATTCAGCTTCCACCAAGTCACCCTGGGGAGTTCAGGTAGCTTTTCTGTGCCCCATGAGATGCTTTATCACCCCAGGTTCCTGGTCCTTCCCCTAGGGAAAAGTATCACAGAACAGTCACAGGGACAGTATCTGGAATTAGCCAGGACTAGCAGGGTCCAGGCATAATTGCTGCGTGGCCACCCTCCCTGAGTTCAGGCCCCTCACCTGTAAAGAAGGATGTAATGCTACTGGACTCATACCACGAGCACATACTCAGAAAAGACCTCACTATGATGCCCTATGCATGAGGCCCCAAAGGATAAGCATCTCCCAACCCCTCTCACCACTCCACCACTGGCCCGGATGCCAACCTCCCTCACCAGTCTCTACCGTTCCCTTATGCATGCTCCCCAGGCCTGAGCAGGGCTGGACACTGGGCATCCACAATCGGTCGGGCACATGCCCCGGCTCCCCACCTGGTGGGGTTTATATCCAGATGGGGATAGGGAGCAAACCCATGAGCAGGTGCCAATGGCACGCTCCAAAGTGGTGGAAAATGCTCTGCAGATCCAACCAGAGAATGGGCAAAGGGTTACCAGACAGGACGGAGCCAGAGAAGGGAAGCTCACTGGAGCAGAAACAGGAAGAGGGACAAGGAACTGGCCATGCTGGAGTGGGCAGAAGTGAAGAAAAGGAGCAGCACATGTCAAACTCAGAGGTGGGGTTGCTCCACCAGGCCCAGCTGCTTCACAGTGCAGAGGGGCACAGTCTGGGCAAACAGACACAGGCGCGGGGCACACAGACATTGGTGTGCTGGGCTCAGGAACAGAAATCGAGCTACCCTACCTCAGTTTCAGCTCCACCAGCACCCAGCTTCCCTGCCTCTGCCTCCAGAGCTCCAGAGTCCTCAAGCTGCCTCCGTATGCGCCCGATTCCCATCTCTGAAATGGGGTTGTTATCACCATGAAAGGTGACCATGAGGACACTAGGTGGCCCTGCCTCACTTGGTACCTGGCACACAGAACATGCCCAGATTCAGCTGGCAGCCCCCTGCTGGCCCCTGTCCCATGTCACTGCAGGTGAGTGAGCGGTCACTGCAGAGTGAAGAGGGGAATCACCTGGACCCAAGCCCTTGCTGAGCGCACAGGAGCCCCCCAGCCCTCTCAGGAAGCCCAGGCTCAGCAGGGAGAGCCGGGGCTGGGGATTTACTGGTCTTGGGTGACTTTCCCCAGCTGAGGTCAGACTCTGCGGGACAGTGAGTCAGCGAGGCTCTTGCTCTGGGGCTGATGATGGCGAAGATGATCACGTCCCAGCTTGTAGTAAGTGCTTAGTTGCTAGCACTATTACAGGCGGGTCCATCAGTTAGCCCACGGCAGGCCAGGGAGGACCTGCCAGGAGGTGAGAGGATCCCTACAGCAGGCATGATGCCTGGGACAAGGCAGCCTCAGCTCAAGGGGACAGGCACGCAGCAGCTGTGGCCCCACTCTGACTCCCCCCTGTGAGCCCCAGCCCCAGGAGGCTCTGCAGACAAACACTCCTCAAAGCCCACAGCTGGCCTGAAGGCTGCTGGAGGCGGTGGGGACCCTTTGTGGTTCCTCATCCCCGACAAAAAATATTAGCAATTATACTATTGTTTTATAGTACTGGTATTGAACCCAGGACCTCCCCCTTAAGTTACATCCCAGCCTTCTCCAGTTTAGCTGGGGTTGTTCGTTTGCTGTAGTGTTGGGGGATTTTTTGAAACAGAGTCTCATTAAACGGCCCAGGCTGGGCTTAAATTCTCAAACCTCCTGTCTCAGCCTCCTGGCATACTGAGATTCCATGCATGCCTCATCATATCTGGCTAACATTATACTTTATGACTATACTAATATAAAGATAGACATAATCCAGCTTGGATTATATATTTTTGTTGAGATAGTATAATGAAATCAGTACATATTTTTGCAAGTCCCTGAGGTCTTTGCCAGTAGCTGCTGTAAAAAGCTACTGCGAATGATGGAGCTTAAACAGCACAAAGGTATGAGCTTTTCTCATTTTGTTTTGTTTGCAGTACTGAGAATCAAACTCATGACCTTGCATTTGCAAGGCAGATGCTGGAACCATGGAGCTAAATCCCCAGCACAAACGTATAATTTTAGAGCCAAGAACCGCCCTGGGTTGGCATCTGGGTGTCTCCTAGGTAACGCCCCTCATTAGACCCTGTGAGAGACACTTCCTGACCTTTACTGACCTCTAACATATGACCCGGCCTGGGGTCTCTTCCTTCGCCTTCAAAGCAGCAGTAGCTGCTGTCACCCTTTCCACACTAAAGGACCCCGAGGCTGTTATAGGCACCCAGGGACAAGAGACACAAGCGGAAGCCGGAGGACTTCTTAAGGTGAACTCTCATCCTGAGGCTGAGTGATTAAACAAAGAAAAGCTTTGGTTTTTATACATTCATCAATGGTAGGTGATCTTTCTAGTCACACAGTAGTGAGTTTACCAAAGCAGGACAAAGGCAGATAACTTAGTAATTTAACCTCATATGAAGACAATGTTTTAGGAATCATATGGAAAGAGAGTGTCATTAATTTTGTGTATAGAACATAATTGTTTACAGTGCATATAGTTCCTCTGGGGCTACAAAACTTTATTTACAGGAATGTGGCTATCTACCTTCTCGGCACCAGAGGGAAGTCAGTAGTCATTGGAAAGAGGAGGTGGAATCTGGCTGGGGAGCTGCTAGACAGCTCTCAGCCAGGAGCACTGAATTTCTTTGAAGTTCCGCCCTCCGTTCACACTGGCCCATCAGGATAATCTCGAAGGCCAGCCGATTAGCAGCACCAGTTCCATCAGCAACCTCAGTTTCCCTCTGCCACACAGAGTAATATAATCACAGCTGCCTGGCTTTAGGATGTAAGCCTCCGAGAGAGACCACTATTCTTCCACGGAGGGCCCCTAAGGTACCTCGGGCCCCAGGCAGTGGGGCTGCTGTACCTCACAGATTGGTGGAGCTGAGAAAATTTGGGCTCAGAAAATAGAAGCTGAGCTTTAATCGCAGCACTCTGAGAAGCACAGTCAGCAGGATCACAAGTTCAAGCCCAGCTTGGGCAACTTATCAACTCTGTTTCAAAATACAAGAGAGAAGTTAAAAGGCCAAGAAGGTAGCTCAGTGTAAAGACCTTGGGTTCAAGCCCCCATGAGCTCACAGGCACAGAGGAGAAGAGTGAGGATTCCCAGGTTCCATGACCATAGCCCTGTAGACGTCTCTAAAGAACGCGCTGATCTTAATAAAGCAGATTCATCCATCTCCGAGGTCTATGACCAGAGACAGAACCATACTGGAGAGTGTATGACGTCTCAAATTTTTGTCGTGTCTCCTTCATCATTTACCAGGGAGCAGAGTTATTTATGTGGATTCCTCGTAAGCAGGAATTAATTGCCAAGGTGCTACGACAAGTGGAATGTTACGGGTGAGGAAGTGCTCTTCAGGGAGGGGCCCTGAAGGGCTGGCTGGAGACGCTGGTACACGGGAGCCCTGCAGTGGATGTAGCCGGGACAGGAGTGTCCTGTAGACGTCAAGGGCACTGAACTCTGAGAGCAGAAATCAAGAGCAAGGGCAGGGGCACCAGGGAGAGTGACAGTGGATCTTCTGGCTCAGTGGGTCAGGAAACAGGCACAAGTGTGGGAGGAAAGGGAAGGGTCTAGAGGCTGAGGGGCCTAGTGCTCCTCGTGTACTCCAAACCTGCCGCTTACACAGTGGCACCTAGCACGTCCTGCACACCTGACAGCCACCTTCTTCTTTACCCTACAGTGTGGCAGCCAGAGCTGACATACACCCACATGCTCACCATGGATGGCACTGGCCCTGCGCTCACACATCTGGCAGGAGTATTTCCTGTTGTGCAGGAGAAGAAACCAAAAGCACAGAGAGACTAATTCACCCACCCATGATCACACAGCTTGGGGTTTAGAATTCACACCGAAGTGGTAGGAGCCCAGGACTGAGAGCTGCAGGCTGACCAGGGCAGTGGATCGAGAGCCCCAGGCAAGCACCAGTGTCCTCGGCCCCCCAGCCCACCCCATGCAGCACTCTCAGCCTCGGTTGCTGTTGCAGGCCCATGGGACCAGGGTCTCAGGATGGCAGCAGGAGTACAGGATGGGAACATGGGAACCCACCACCGACCCCACCCCTGCAGCTGCCCACAGTGTCCCCTCAGAGAATCCTGCCTGATGGCTTTGCCTTTCTTTCCCCTTATGTATTAGCCAGGCTGTCACAAAACTTAGGCCGAATCAATGTCGAAGCAACAGCCCAGCTGTGAGGATTGATTTCTTCTCTTTAAAAGTGCAGCTGATTTGCTTTGGAGGCCCAAAGTAAAATTTGAACAGTGGCTGGAAAGTTGCTGCTTGGCAAGCCGATTCCTGGGACACCAGAGTCCCTCTGGTGAGGGGCTGTGGCCTTCAAAGCTCAAGGCTCCCAAGGCGTCCAGGCCAAGGAGCCCGGAGAGAAGGAAGATACAGCACTAAGCACAGAGAGGCTGCTGCACTGCCATCTGGGTGACAGCAGGGAGATGTGTCTCCCCCACTCTACTGCTCTTTCCGGGTGGGGAAACTGAGCACCGAAAGGTTGAGATATTCATATAGCCACATGGGGTTTATCTGCCTCTCATGTATCAGGCTTCCTTGACTCCAGTAGCTGTAGACGTTTTCTTCCCCAACACAAATGTACTGAGTTTTTTTTTTTTTAGGTTTTTTGAGACAGGGTCTTGCTTTGTCGTTCAGGCTGGCCCTGAACTCAGCCTCAAACTCACATCACAGCAATCCTCCTGCCTCTGCCTCCCGAGTGCTGGGATTACAGGGGTGAGACACCACGCCCCACACTGTGGTATATGAGGTACTGATTGCTGCTGGGCGTGAGTCTCCACGCCTAGTACTGTTATGTGGTTGCTGGGGGATCGAACCCGGGTCCTTGCACTTGCAAGACAGGTGCCGGAACCACTGAGCTAACTCCTGACCCAAATGTACTGAGTTTCTGAAACCACAACACAACACAAACTGCCAACAGTCAGGCCACGTATTCCCACAGGGGAGAGGTAGGACATTCATCCCAGCATCCCCACCAGGGAGTCCCTGGACCCCCAACTTAGGAGAAATGGGACTAGTCCTGGGTCATAATAAAATTTGAAGTAACAACAGGCATCTTCATCATCAACTGAAATGTAAACCTTAACTGGGCTAGCGCAATTTGTCATGGCTCCTAGAACTCAGGAGTAGACGTGGTAAACATATTTCTCACAGGAGCTACTCCAAAGTACTTTGCATAATGCATACATTCCACATTAAAAATTACGGTCTCTTCATATCATAAAGTTGCTTTAAAGAAATAGGTTGCTATAGCAGAATTATAGAACTGCACAGGAACGATGGATCATTAATATTTAGGGGTTTGTTTTTTTTTCTAGGTGTTTGATACTGAGATCCTCATCACAACCACACTGACAGGCTGTCCAGCCTCCACTCAATCATTCCTCAAGAAGAGGGAACTCACCCCCTGGCCTTCTCTTCTACCCTGGGCTAAACTTCCCTGCAGCTGTTCCCTAGTATCCTGTGCTTGCTTGGAAAGGAAGGAACACAGTCAGCACCCGAGCCAGCAGATGCTAGGAGGAGGCCCTGTCCTTGATTAATTTTCTGTCATTTCTTTGCTCCGTGACCTTAGACAATTTATGCAACCTCACTGAGCCTCAACTCTCCCTTCTGTTGAATGCAGATCAATAAAAATACCTACCTCGTACACTGTTGTGATGGCCAAATGAGGGAATCCATGTTAACTGTCATCAATGTTCTTATCTCGACACTGACCAAGTGTCTTCCCGTTCTCCCGTATGTGCCTCCCCTGTCATTCTGTAATGCTGGTGACTTTCTTAAACCCAAGTTCAGCACCTTCAATTTACTACATAGATATATTTCAAGCCATTTATTAACCCTTCAGACCCAGTTGCCCACCACCGTCCCATCATGGCTTGTGTATTCTGATTCACTCAGAAGAAAACGACTGGCTTCCAAGTCATCCGGATAACGGAGCCTGTGGCTGGATGTGGGTGCTGCACAGCACATGCTAAAGCAGCACTGATGTGAATAGTGAAGACCCAGCCCTCGGTGGAACATTGCCAAGCTGAGGCAACCCTTAAATCTGCTCCGGACATTGAGTCATTTTTACCAAAGAATCATGCGCTGTGGGCTCCCTGAGTGGCAGTGGACTGTCGCTCTCTCCGTCTCAGATGGCCGTCTTCTTCCCATGCCTACCTTGGGTGACACAGAGCACTCCAGCCCTGAGACTCGTCCCGAGGTTCTCATCTGGTCCCTCAGGAGCCAGCACAGCGGGTGGCAGGCGTCACTCATCCCAGACCCTGGCACTCTCTGCTCTCATCTGAGAGCACAGCCCACTACCCGCCCCCCAGGAGCCTCTTGGGTTAGACCAGCTTGGGCGGGGGCACTTGAATCTTCAGTCACCCCCTGCTGTGTGGGAAGCCAGCACCTCCCTTAGGCTGCTCCTCCTGTGAGTCCATGTCCAAGCAAAGTACCCCAAGCATGGCCAGGCTGTCCCACCTGGGCTTCCTTCCATCAGCCTGGGTCTTTTCTTACTCCTTGATCTACCCCTCCCAGGGACCCACCACCTCTTGTGCCCCTCCTGGGGTCAGCAGGGAGCTCTCCTCATGAGTCCTTCACCATGAAACCCACCACTATCTCACTCTCCTTTTCAAAATATATCTTGGAAAAAGGACTGAGTCTCCCCAAAACATCTGCCTAAGCACCTGTGAATAATCCCATTTGTTTTTTCCTCCTTTGTGTTCTCAAGGGACCTTCTAGCCAATCCTGAAGATATCCAACAATTCTCACTGCTGGGCACTAGATGGCGACATCAGGACCCATTTATCTTTCCAAGCACAGCGCTTGAGGGCCGCACAGAACTCTGAGCTAAACAAGAAGTCAGGATAGCAGAGAAGCGGGCTGGCTGTAAAGGCAGAGAGTAAGAATCCCACCCCTTGCTCCCGGGCGCTATTACGTGGGCTCATTCTTTAATCTCTCAGAGCGTCTGCATCTCCACATTGGGCCAAGAGGGGGGCATCCTCCACCCAAGTGCACGCTGGGACCTGAAAACTAGTGACGGCGACCTGCATGCAGCAGCACATGCCTGTGAATTTGAGTCCAGCCCCTGGGATTTTAGTGAGAAACGACTAGAAGGGCAGCTCAGTGCAAGGCCCTGGTGCAATTAATTTTCAGTACCGGAGACTGAGCGACAGCACAAGCGAGAGGGAGAGATCCACACCCCGCCACCCAGGCCAGTTAAATCAGAGTCTCTAGAAGTGCACCACCCTTTCTACTTCATCTCTGGAGGCCGGCGGGGGGTAGGGGGCCACAAATCCAGGGCACACCTGAGGAGAGATTCTGCTCCAGGCCACAGTTCCCAAACTGGAGTTGGCATCAGAACCACAGGAAGCTCATGAATACACAGATGGCTGGTGGTGGGCAGGGCAGTCGCATTCAGTATGCCATGCAGCAGGACCCCAGAATCTGCAGGTGCTTCTGGTCGACCACAGTAGAGAGCTTTCATCGTGGAGGAGAAGAGACTGATATACAGCTGCCTGGCCCAGAGGAGGGTGTGTGGGGCTTTCTTTCTTCTCCTTCTCCTTCTCCTCCTCCTTCTTCTTCTTTCTCTCCTTCCTCTCTTTCCACTTCCTGTTCCTCCTCTTCCTCTTCTTCCTCTTCTCCTCTCAGGAGGGGAGGATCAAAATCTGTTTCTACATAACTAGAGTTACAAGCATTTTTATCAAAATACCTACAAATATAGTATATGAAATAATCTATTAGTGAGGACACCAAATAAATGTACTAGAAGAGAAACATAATGTAAATTACATGAGACATACATATCTCAGAGAAAAACAATAAAAGACAAAAACTATATGGTTCATTTCAATCATAGCTGGACTTTCTAACAAAATTAAAGTATCACTTTGGTCATAACTGATTAAACAGGCATGCTTCTGCACGTAAGATAGCCTCTAACCATATAATAATCAACTCATAATTTAAAACTTCATTATCTTATATTTTTTCCAGTTAATCTCTCTACTCTCAGCCCACATAATACATGATATATATAAAGGCCTACCATTAACATTCCTTTAACCAGAATAAACATAAAGAAATAAACTTAGTAGTAGCCCCTCTGCATACATATGAGCAATAATAGCATAACAGCTCCTCAAAAAAGAAAAGTACACAACAAATGAATGAGGAGGAAGTAAAATAAACAAGATATCTCTGCTTCTTTTTGGGGTAGACCTATAGGCCATACAGAGAATGCCTCCCACAAAAGATCTCTCTAGAAAGGCAAACTCTGTGATGGCTTAAAATAGCTGCTCTAAGGAAGAGCACTATGTACTGGACAGCAAAGCAGATACTTCTAAGTCCTATAGAGCTTTAAGGCTCCAACAGCCATAACCAGCCCAGCTGTGGTCTGAATGGCTACCCCACAAATTTTTGATATTTTTTAAAAAAGAAATTATCTCCCTTTTACCTGTATTTTTATTCATCCTGGGGGATTTTTTTTTTAAACTTGGAGCAAGCATTCTGTTCTGATCACTCTGACTGAAATATGGTGTGTCCGATACTTCACAATTATATAGTGACTTTTACCCAAAGATTGATTGACTGGTTTTGTTTTGCATGTGTTTTAAAAGGCTTCCTGATTAATCATCTCCTCACTCCAAGTGGAGTGGACAGGCCCCTAAGAAGTCACCACAAGGGCCAGGATCAAAATGAGAGTGACCAAATAGCCTAGAATCCTTGGTCCCCAAAATGGATCATTACATTAAACCTTCCTCAAAAGCTGACAACTTAGAGGAAGCATAACAGGGTCATATTACAGTGAACCATCCTCATCTCTTTTCTATTTTGTACTTATAAGAAGCATCGACTACATTGAGGGGAATCCTAAAAACATAGCCTTAATAAAGCACTGGCCCAGGAGTGCTCCTTGCTTCTACAGTTTGTGTGTTACTGTTACAGCTTGTGTCTAGATGTCCCCACAAAGCCTCAAGTGGGTCAGAAGTGGGTTTTTCAGAGGTAGCTGGCTCTAGAGTGTGTGAGGCTAGAACTGACTCATGGTGCAATTCTGGGGTTAAAGTCACTTGCCCCTAAGTAGTCTGGATGTGATAAAAGGGGCAGAAAGATGCTCTTAAGATCCCTTGTTGCTTTGCTACCTCTGTCCACCATTAATTATTTCTTCTCTGAGATTCCACCCTGCCTTGGAGCCAGCCGATCATGGACTGAAACCTCTACAAACTGTGAGCAAAATAAACCTTTCCTCCTTTAACTCTGGATGTATTTTGTCTCAGCAGTGAGAAAAATAACTCAGACATGTGCTTTCATTGCTGAATTGATCATTGCTCGCTCTAGAGAGATTCAACCTGCCAACCTCCTTGACGGTAAGCTGAAGCCCTGCAAGGTTCATAGCAAGAGGTCCTATGAGGGGCAGTTCTGAGGGCCAATTGGGCTCTGCGCCTCTCCACTCCTTCCATGGCAGAAAGTTCTCTTTCTTAGTTTAGCACCCTGTCAACTTGGGTTATAAATCATCTCTGTCTCCTCTTTTGTCACAGTGCCACTGAATTTCATAGAGCTGAATATCTGTTCTCGAGAGACACAGTGGCTCTCTGGCCAAAACCCTCCTTAGGCACTTCAAATAGGAATGTGAATTTTTGCCCTTAGGTCAGGAGGTTTTATTTTGGGTTCTTCCTTAGCTCCCAGGCTTAGCATAGTCAGCCCAGACAAGATTTGCTCTTGACACAACCTGTACCACTATTTGCTATTTGTACTTAGTGCAGTAGGCCTGCACGACTCCAGTGCAGGATACAGAATTCACCCTCAGAAGTGAAACCATTGGTGTGGCAGTGGATGGGGCCCTTGGCCATGCACATAGTGAAGAGCAGCCAGAGGCCCAGTTTCATGGCTACAGGGAGTTTCTCTGGTTTCCAACACAGAAGCACCAAAGCACAAGCTAGTTACCTTCTCCCAAAGGCAGGGGTCTGACAGTAGAGTCTCCCTAGGAATAGTCTGACTTCATGCTTCTAACATTCTTCCTTCCCCCTCTCTGGTCCTCAACTGTCCCTTGGATTTTCCTACACAATAACTTCCGGTCACCTCCCAGATTCCAGTGCACCCCCTACCAGTGCCAGCCGTTGTTCAGCCTCATTCCTTCCTCAGGGGCACATGGAGAAGGCCAGTGATGAAGCTGAAGAATAAGCAGAGCCAGGACAGGATAAAGCCATAGCCAAGGTGCGTGCCGGAGCTAAAGTTTTCACTGCTGTTGACATAATGACGAATATAGATGGATCCTCTGATCATCGTGCACAACCAGCATGGTGCCTTCTCCATGGCAAAGAGCTGGAACACAAAGATCACAAGGGAGATGACAGAGAAAAGGATGAGCAGGAACCTAATGACGTGCACTGTCTTAAGGGCATTTTCCTTCCCATATGACAGGTCATAGCTGTCACCATTGCTGCAGTTTTTCCAAAAACCTACAGATAAACTACCCAGACATTGGCAATGGTGGAAACAAAGAATATAATAGCAGAGGTGATGTGGACTATGAAAATATCAGCCAGTGATACCAACATCTTGGCTTCTCTAGTGACTCATGAGTGAAGAGAAGTCCGAAGGGTCCAGTAACAGCAGCAGACACACCGAGTTTTCTCTGTGGTTTTTTCTAACAACAAGTTCTCCATTTCTCTGACACCACTGAGGCATCTAACAACTCCAATCAGTGCTGGCAAGAATGAGCTGATTGAGTGCATATCCAGGGCTTGGTCCTACTACCAGCCCTGGACTCAGGCAACAGCCACTCATAGGTGCCCGGGGCATCCCACACAGCTGCTCAGCAGAGAACAGACCCAGGAGTTCCCATGGCTCTCCCTAGTGACCTTGGATTAGGCATTGTTTCTTATATGTGGTGTTGGACACACTACTCCAAAATTTGGCATTTGAGAAATCAACAGAAATTTAAAAAATCAGTCTGTGCCCACCCTTGTCCATATCCAATTCCCACCCTTGTCTTTTGATGCAGGTTCTTAAGATCCTCACTCAAGAAATCCCCTCCTTACACCCAGAGAAACAGAGACACAGAGAAGAATGTGAGCACAAAGTCCTCTCAGTTTATTACCACTGGTCAACACCTCCTTTGTAGCCATGGCTGCCAGCTCTCCATCAAACCAGGCATAAACACACACAGGTTCTGTTTCTTGAGGTTTTATTTTGTTACATTTCTTGCTTGACATAACTAGAACTCATAGCTTGTGCAATTTAAAAAATGCAGTGAATGTTTACATTTTTAAAAATCTGTTACAGTGAAAGGCAACATCAGAATACTGCCTGTTGCTTTGAACCCATTTGCACCATTGTTCTTGCCCCTTCAGAAGCTGTTCTGGAAGTTCACTTTCGCCTTTTTAGTTTTACTTTCTGGGCTGTCTTGATGTCATGACTTGACTCAAAATGTTTACCTTTCACAGTCATTTGGATTTTCAGGAAGAGCCAGAAGTTGCACGGTGCCAGATCCAGTGAATAAGGCGGAGGAGAACACGAGGTAATGTTTTCACAGGTCCGCATCTCCCTGGATGCTGTCACTAGTAGCACTCACTGTGTTTTTTACCATATCACATACATATGCTCATAGAACAGGACTTCCAGAACTGCTTCAGAAGAGGGCAGAATGATGGGATGAGTGAAGTGATGGAGAACATTTTGAGATGAGTAATATTTTTGATTTAAACATTTATCATTCACCATTGATCACATGTTAAATATCAAATCCATGTACAGTATTTTTCTCATTAATCTCACTTTTACTACAAGCTATGAACCTGAGATGGGAAGAAAAATGATTCTTTCCATTTACAGTCTTAAAAGAAAAACAGACCACAAATGGATAAATAGGACCTCATTAAAACTAAAAGCTTTTGTATTTCAAAGATACCATCAAGACAGCCCAGAGACTGTGAGGAAACATTTCCTACCACATACTTGATGAGGGATTTATATCTAGGGAATAAATAAGACACTTATAACCCACAATAAAAAGACAAATAATCCAATTAAAATTAAAAATGGCGAATAGTTTAAATAAATGTTTTCCTAAAGGACATATACATATGGCCCATAAATATGGAAAGATGTTCAATGGCATTAGTCATGTGGGAAATGCAATCAAATCCATGAGGAAATACAAGTTCACACCCATGAAGAGAAATATAATCAAAAAGACAGATAACAAACATATGTTAGTGGGAACATAGAGAATGTAAAACTGTTCAGCTATTTTAGAAAACAATTTGACAGTTCCTAGAAAGATTAAGACTGAAATTAACATATGACTCAGCTATTCCATTCCTAGATGTGTATGCCCAAGCAAAATTTAAATCATTTCACTCAAAACCTTGGAGCAATGTTCATAGTAATTTTATTCATCATAGTGGAAAAGCAGACACAACTCAAATGCCCATTAAAAGAAAAACCGACCAGTACAATGCAGTAGAATCATATAATGGATAACTATTTACCCATAAAAACAGAATGAAGTTGTCATACATGCCTCAGTATGGATGGCCCTTGAAAGCAATACGTTATGTGAAAGAAGACAGTTACAGAAGGATCTATCTGTGTGAAATTCCAACACAGGAAACTCCACTGAGATTGAAAATAGATTATCAGGAGAGGTCAGCAGCTAGCAAGAGTCCTGGCTTCAGTGACAGAAGAAATCGAAACTGAGACAACAGCAAAACCAGATATAGCAGCACATATCTGCAATCCCGGTGCTACGAGGCCAGTCTGGACTACAGAATGAAACTGTTTCAAAAAACATCCAAGGCAACCACACACGTGTGAACACTTTCACTGGAACCTTTATCATAGAAAAGAAACAAAATCCTCCATCCTATAAGCATTCCCAGGAAAGAGAACAGTTAGCTATTCCACAGATAGCAGGCTCCTCCCTAGGCAGAAAAGCACCTAACCAAGGATAGATCCTACTCTTACGAGGTCCCAAAGGAGTGTAAATGTTTATAGTTTTTGCCCAAAAGAGACAGGGATCTGCAGAGAAGTTGGAGTTTAATTACTACACAAGTTCAAGTTTGCACATAGCCCCAAATGTGCTTAGAAATGTATAATGTCCCCTTGTGGGATGAGATTTTTATCATGGAAATGCATTATAATAAAGGTGCAAAGAAGTTTAATGTCAGTTTTGGATCATCTCGGTCACCATCTTTGTTTGGACTGGTTTCACCCAGTTTGCCCCCATATCGCACCACCAGCAGTATGCTTCCATAATCCATGGCCTGATTTATTTTCCCACCTTGCTGCCCTGAGTAGTTCTTTTTCTTTCAGGCTGCTGTTTAGAACTCTTGCCAGTTCCCCTGTCTTGCTGTGTGGCTTGGGGAGTGACAAACAGGAACCAGGGATAAGGGGCTTGGGTTGCTCTTGGAGGGGATGCAAATATTCTGGAATTAGGTCATAGTGATAGGTATACAGTTTGGGCGTGACACTGCAGTCTGTGAGTACATCTTGCATTGTATGCTACTGAAGTGGAAAAATAAAAGGCAGAACAGAGATTGACAGTCTCATGGCTGACAGTCTCAGGTCTCTCCCTCCTGCTACACTCACAGAGGTAACTGTGCCTAGAAATTGAACCCTGAAACACAGCTGCCTGCCTCCCTATGTCTTAAAGATAAACTAGAAAAGCAAACTTTACATCGGCCTCCCTAACCTTTGCTGAATTCTGTTTCTATAAAATTGTGCTTGCTCCCTGACCCTGGCTGAAGAACAGGTGAATATGAGAACAAACAGAGAAACCAGGCTCAGACTCTGGAAGGTGACTTCCGTTGGGCCTGCTAATAACAAACCTCCCTTTCCCTTCAGTTCTCTGAGTGCTGCTCTCTTCCTTGGTCTGCCTGTCCCCCAGGACCCCTTTATTTGGTTCCCTGAGTGGAAAGATGACTGAGCTGACCCTTTGTTCCACGGGCTGGAGTCAAGTTGGGATGACCGAGAGCACACCTAGGTGAGGAATAACTGGCATTCACCACTTGGAAGATCTTCCTGCTTGTGTGTCACTGACACCTCCCCCATCTTGCCCCAAATGAACTACAAGAAAGGTTGAGTGAAGAAATTTAAGGAAGAACTGATGCCACTACTTCTCAAACTATTTAATGAAATTGAAAAGGGAGCAATATTCACAAATTCATACCTGGAAACAATCATTACCTTAATTCTAAAAGCAGAGAAAGACCCAACTAAAAAAGAGAATTATAGGGCTGGGGAGTTAGCTCGGTAGTTCCAGCTCCTACCTTGCAAGTGCAAGGGCCCAGGTTAGATCCCCAGTAACCACATACCAGAGTGTTGGGCATGCAGACTCATGCCCACCAGCAATCAGAACCACATACTACAGTGCTGGGCATGGTGGCTCACTCCTGTAATCCCAGCACTGGGGAGGAAGAGACAGGAGGATTGCTGTGAATTCAAGGCTGAGCTCAGGGCCAGCATGAACTACAAAAGTGAGACCCTGTCTCAAAAAAAAAAAAAAGAGAGAGAGAAAGAGAGGGAGAGAGAGAGAATTATAGGCCAATTTCTTAATGAACATAGATGCAAAAATCATCAATAAAGTTCTTTTTTTAAAGTTTTTTGAGATAGGGTCAGAGGCTGGTCCTGAACTCAGCCTCAAACTCAGCAATCCTTCTGCCTCTGCATCCCGAGTACTGGAATTACAGGTATGAGCCAGCCTGCCCTGCACTGTGGTATGTGATACTGATTGCTGGTGGGTATGAGTCACCATGCCTGGCATTGTTGTATGTGGATACCAGGACTGAACTTGGGCCCTTGCACTTGCAAGACAGGTGCCAGAACCACTGAGCTAAATCCTCGGCCCATCAATAAGGTTCTTGAAAACACAATAAATCATCAAGAAGATTCATACACCCTGACCAAGTTGGATTCATCCCAGGGATGCAAGGATGGTTCAACATATATAAATCAAATGCAAGACACCATATTAACAGAGTCAAGGACAAAAACCATATGATCAGATCCAACACCCAATCATGATAAAAAAAAAAACTCCTATGGAAAATTGGGATAGATGGTCTTTAGCTGAACCTGATAAAAGTCGTCTATGAAAAACCAACAGCCAGCAACAAAAAATGAGACCTTTTATGCTAAAATCAGAAACAAGACAAAAATACTCACTATCACCACTCTCATTCAATACAGTTCTAGAAACATTAGCAAAAGCAATTAAATAAGAAAAAAGAATAAAGACAGGAAAAGATAAAGTTAAACTATCATTATTTGCAATTACATGGTACTCAATATAAAAAACCCCAAAAACTCCACCAAAAGACTTCTAGATTCAATAACTAGATACAGTAAAATAGCTAGATATAAAGTCAACTCCCAAAAATCAATAACCTTCTTGTACATGAACAACAGACTCATTGAGAAAGACATTCAGAAACAATTCCTTTCCCAGTAGCATTCTAAGAACTAAAATATCTATGAATCAATCTAATGAAAAAAGTAAAAGATCTCTATTCTGAAAAGGACAGCACTCTAAAAAAAGAGATCAAAGAGGATATCAAAAATGGAAAGATATCCCTTGTTTCTGGGTAGAAAGAACCAAAATACTGTAAATGGCCATACTTCTAAATTCCTGTGTAGATTTAATGTAAATCCAATTGAAATTCCAATGATATATTTCACTGAATGAGAGAAAACATCCCAAAATTTCATCTGGAACCAGAAGACACCTAGAATGGCAAAAGCATTCTAGGTAAAGAAAATAAGACAGAGGGTATCACAGTCCCTAACATGAAACTACACTACAAAGCTACTAAGATAAAAACAGCACAACACTGGCAAAGAAACAGACTTGATGATGGAACAGATTAGAAGACACAGAAACAACTCCAGATATACTAGGCTACCTCATCTTCAAGAAAGGAGCCATATATCCTCATTGGAGAAAAGATAATCTTTTTTAATAAATAGTGATGGAAAAATTGAGTCTCAGCTTGCCAAAGATTAAAATATCCATTTATCTCACCATGTACCAAACTAAAATCAAATGGATTAAAGATCTAAATATTAAAACAGAAATGCTAACCCTTCTGGAAGAGAGGTTAGGTGGAATTATTGAAGACAATAGCATAGGAAAAGACTTCATGAACAAAACTTCAGTCACTTATGAATTAGCATAAAGAATCAAAAACTGGGACTTATTCCTATTAAAAAGCTTCTGCACAGCAAAATAAATCACCAACAGAGTGAAGAGACAACACAACACGGAAAAACTTTTTACTATCTGTCTTCAGATAGAGGTCTACTCTCTAGAATATACAAAGAGCTTAAAATAATCAGATCCTCCAAATTTAAAGACCCAGTCCAAAACTGGACATCGGAAATGAACAGACATTTATCAGATGAATAAGTAGAATTAGCAAATAAGCATATGATAAATGTTCAATATCACTGGTCATTCAAGAGATGCAGATGAAAACAGTGGTGAAATTCCACCTCACTCCAGAAAGAATGGCAGCTATGAAGAAATCAACTAACAACAAATGCTGGTGCATTTTGGGTGGTGTAAACTGATGCTACCACTATGAAGATCAGTATGAATATTCCTCAAAAAACTAGGATTGGAGATTCCATTTGACCCTACTATTTCCCTGCTGGTTATATTCATGAAAGAATTAAAAGCATCATACAGTGATATATGTGTACCCTGTAATAGCAGCAAAGTTTGTAACAGCTAGATCATAGAAATAACCCAAATACCCATCAACAGAAGAAGGAATAAAGATGTTTTTGGTCTTTTTTTTTAATAAAATGGACTACTACTCAGCCATAAAGAATGATAAACCCGAGATACTTATAGCTAAATTGTTGTGCATTGAGGTCATACTCTTAAGTGAAATAAACAGGACACACATGTGTAAATACCAAATAATTGCTCCGGATTGAGAAACTGAAAGTGTGAGTGAGAATCATAATGTACAACAGATGTTGTGAAATAGGAAGAAAATGTTCAAAGGAAAAGGGAAAATAGGGATGGTGGGGGAAAGGAAAGTAAATGGAGAGGGGTGGTAGGGTTGATGGCTGCCTCTTAATATTGTTTATATTGTATATTAAGGTAGACTAACGAGGTAAAATACATTCTAAGTGACTGTCAGTGTCGTTATACATTTGCAAGGACTTGCTATTGTTTTTAATATTAAATGTGTTAATAAATTAATAAAGAATAATAAACAGAAGAAACGATGGTTATATTCTTTATTGTTGTTTGTCTGGATCAAACTTTAAGGAGAAGGGGGAGCTGGTAGTCTCGGGGATGGACTTCTAGGCAGTATAGGTGCATGTGCAAAGACTCTGTGGCTCGGCAGAGAGTTATCTTGTAGGGAACTCACGCCTTCCGTGTGGCAGGAGCTCAGAAGTCAGGAATGGGGCTCTGAGGGCAGCCAGGTCTTAAATGCCAGGGTGTGGAACTTAAACCTGACCCCAGGCTGTTGAGATGATGTTTGTGGAACCGTTTCCAGAGAGCAGACTGGAGAACTGAGGTGGGATGGAAGAGGACCCTGTTAAAGGAGCCCCTCGTGGGTCCTCAGGCAGAGCGAATGCTGAGCACAGACCCCGTGGTTGGAGAGGGGCAAACCACCCACCCGAGGATCCTCAGTCCTCAGAGCAGCCCTGAGCTCCCAGGAGGAGACTGAGACTCCGGAACCTGCCCTGGCTCCAAGCTGCCCTTGCCCTCAGCCAGGGCCACTTGGTGATTCTACGAGTGTCCAGACTGACTGAGGATGAAAGAGAACTTTTCCAGAGGCACCAACAGGCCCAAGGGGCTGTTCTCAGGGTTGGTCCTCAACCCATGTTGTGGTTTACATCTACATGTTCCCCTCAAAGCCTCATGTGCTGGTAGGCAGAGCTCTGGGGGGAAGAGAATGGATCATGGATGTGTGTGACAGCGCATTAGTGCACTGACAGGTTTGTAACTAGATGTCTGTTTGGGAGTGAAGCCTGGTGGGGGAGGTGAGACGCTCTGAGCACAGCCTAGAAGAGAGTATATAAATATCCCTCCTCCCTTCGTGGCTCTCTGCTTCCTCCCTGACCATGAACTATTTCTTCTTGGCCATGCTGCGCTGCTTTGAAGGCAGCAGACTAGGGACTGATACCTTTACCAACTGCAAGCTTCACTGAAGTTGTGGGTGTTGGCGTTGTGTCTCCATAATGAGAAAGTAAATAACACAGCCCAGGAGTAGACAGGTTCTCAGTCGCAGCATTGCGAGGGTACAGAGACTGCTGCCAGCTCTAGGAGTCATCTGCACAGACCACTGAGCCCCAGCTTCCCTCCCATCTGGCCGGGCTTCCCCCAAAGAGGCCCAGGATCCCACTGAGGTCACAGCCCTAGGCTGCCCTTTGCTGCAGCTTGGCCTCTGCTGAGACTGGGACCCCAGGGCTGCCCTCCCTGCCTCAAACACCGGCCCTTTTCCTGTATGTCTGGGAGTCTCCTGTGTGCTGGACGGCAGTTGGAGGAGGATCGGGCCCAGGGAGGAGTTCACATTCAGATGTGTGACGGGACACTGTGGCTACGTGTCATTTCACAAAGAGGAAAACAGAGGCAATGATGCTGATTAGTAGTCAGTGGAGGGACTGAGGCCAGGATCAGGGGCCTGGTTCCAGGCAGTCGGCCCCTGCCTGGGGAAACACGCATGGTAGAGCCATGTGCGCACTACGAGTTAACAGGTGTAGGAACACCCTGTGAATACCTGTGCACAGGCTGGGAGATTTCTTCTGATGTACTCAGAAGAAACTCCTCATGGTCTCCATAGCCTGAAAGGAGACCTCTACTGCTGACGCACTGATTCTGTCTAATCTGCTCACAAGACTAGCTCAGACTCCACCTCCCCTCGATGGACTTTGTCCCGAAGAGCCACCTCAGGCCACAGGAGGCAGCATGAGCTAAGAGGCTTAGAAAAGGGACAGGACTGGCAGGAAGCAACAGTCCTGGGCCTGAGGCCCCAGTACCGAGCCCAGTGCCAGAGCTTCATCTGTTTGCCCCATCAAGACAGACCAGCCGTTGACCTACCTTCCTGCTGCCCGGATGGTCAAGCCTCCACCCATTGTTCTTCAGGACATGCAATGGAGGACACAAGGAATGTGGGCCCTGGAGACAGGAAGTTTGGTTTCCGCAGGCCCAGCCAGACTCAGACCTGCCTGCAGACAGGGATGCAGGTCCTCATGCAGCAGGGCCACTCTGAGCAAAGCCCTGCCACCGCTGGCCCTCTGCTGGAGGTGAGGTATAGGAGGTATTTTCAGTGAGGTGACAAGGACATATGATCACAGGAGGCCAAGGAGCTGCCCAAGGCCAGGCCCATCCTGGGCTGCACCCCTCAAACCACAGATACACTACCAAGGCCACACACACCGCCCCATCCACAGACACCCTGCAAGAAGTGTGTGCGTTCTTGCACATATGCACACCACCACACAGATGTCAAACACTACACACATGTTGGTGCACTCGTATGTGCACAATACATGTGTCCTCACACTCGCAGGCGCCCTCACTTTAACCTCTCTGCCTTGTCATTGGCATGAGCAACATTTTTCTAGGGCCCCCCCCCCCCACTATAAACCAGAGGCTGTTCTGGATACTTGAGAACTCGTTTCTCATTTACTCCCTCCTGCCATCCCCACTTTACAAAAGGGGAAATGGGTATCAAAAGCTATGACTGGCTCAGGATCAAGTGAACTGTAAGCAGAAGAGGCAACGTGTGTCCTGCAGGTACCCACTGAACACCACACCAAACCTCGCTGAGTTCCACAGACCTCAGAGTTCCACTTCCCTGTGGCACAATTTCCCAGGACGGAAAAGTGGAAGCAGCTGGGAAAGCACTCTGTGCCCCCTGCCCCCAGCCTTAGGCCTGGGACAGGCATTGTTCTCACTGTCTGGAATTCAGTCCCTCATGCTGGCCCCTTCCTGGCCAAGGAGTTGCTTGGTCTCGCCAGCTCAGCTTAAGATCCATACTGATGATCCAGGCTGCCGGCCTATGTCTCCTTGCCTGGCCTTCCCACTGCCCACATGAGGAAGATGGCTGCATGTCACGGCTTGTGTCTAGCTGCTCCCCCCCAAAGCCTCTTGAAGTCAGAAGTGAGGCTTTCCCAGAGGTGGCTGGGTTTCGTGGGTGATCCTGGAATTAATTCATGATACAGTGCTAGGCTCAAAGGTACTAGGATTAAGGGCCTGAGTTCTACCTGTCCTAAGTAGTCTGGATAAGATAGAAGGGGTAGAAAAATTATGTTAAGATCCCTTGTTGCTTTTGCTACCTTCAGCCACCATATACTGGTTCTCCCCTGTGATGTCCCTCTGCCATGTGCTACTCTGCCTTGAAGTCAGCCAACCATGGACTGGAACTTCTGTGAACTGTAGGACAAATAAACTTTTCCTCCCTTTACTTGTGAGTGTCAAGTATTTTGTCTCAGGAACAACCAAAACAACTAAGACATAGACCAGGCATAGCAATTTTACAAAATCCAGGCTTCTGTGGGGCACTACAAGGTTTTCAGGCTGCAGGTGGCACCTGTCTACTCTCAGTGTGGCAAAAGAGGCCCTTCAACACTGGCTGCATCTCCAGCTCTCCCTGGCTCCCAGACTCTCGATGCTCCCCAAGGAAACTTGAATCTTTCCCACACAGCCCTCCATGCCTTCAGCTCAGCCATTCCCTCTGCCCGTGAGCCCTTCTTCCATGCTTGGTGAGCTATTGCCCAGTATTTCAGAGCAGAGTGGAGACCCCAGTTCAGGGTACTCACCGCTGTGACCACCCTAGCCCCACTCAGTATGGCTCATGCTCACCAGGCACCTGTCTTTTCCCTGAGAGTGGAATACGCATAGACAAGGACCGGGCTCGGGTCATCTCTGTCTCCTGTGCCCATTGCAGGAGTAGGCAAAGCCTGAGAGCCATTATTATTTTTTAATGAATGAGCAGTTACAGGTTATTGGGAATTGGATGGTGTTGTGCAGTGACTTTTAAACAAGGAGAGGAGGGTTGAAATTTTGGCTCTGCTATTTCTGCATGACCTTGGGCAAGTTCCTCAGCACCTCTGAAATTCAGTCCCCTCACGTGGAGAATAAGAGTACTTCCAGCTCTTGGGGCTGTTGCACAGAATTATTACATGAGAAAACAAGGGAGCTTCACAGGCTTTGAAAATGAGCAAGTGAGGTACAGCAGGGGTGGATGGCTCTATGGCAGATACCTACAAGAACCAAGATCCTTCAAGAATGGACATCTCACAGGGTGGTGGAGGAGCAGTGTATTTGAGCTGGGTGTGAGGAGGCCAGGAGGACTTGGGCTGGCTGGGGAGGAAGGAGGAGACCTTCAGAGGCAAGAGCAGCATGGACTAAAGCTCAGAAACCTGATGCTGGAATGTTCAGCCGGGCTCTGCTGATCATGAGTCTGGTTTGAAGTAGACAGGGCCACACTGGCCTTGTTACTTAACCCTGTGAAATGGGCACAGAGATTCCCTCTGTAAGGCTTCCACGAGCTTTGAGACACAGAGTCTGAGTCAGAGACGGCACGTGTAAGTGTTTGGACAGGTGCTTCTGGTATCTAGAGCAATTATAATGAGAAAAGAGAAAGTAGAGGATGTGTATTCAACAACAAAATCAAACGCCGGGTAGAATCCATGGAGTGGACACTGGCTAGGTTCTCCCAGAGGCTCCAACTTCCTCCCTCACTTCTGTGTGCTGTGATTTCACACCTCAAGCAATGGAGTATTATTCAGCCATAAAGAATGACAGATTCAAGTCATTTGTAGGAAAATGGATCAATCATGAGACAGAAGGATTAAGTGAAATAAATCAATTAAATACAGAACGAGTTCTCTTATCTGAGAAACCCAAAATATTAATAAAGTAAAGAATAAAATCAAGAAGAGATGGTAGGCAACAGGGAGGTTTTAGAGATGGGAAAAGGGGCCAGAGGAAGAGAGAAGAGGAAAGCAGAAAGGAGACTGAAGTGACCAAGAAAGGTGTATATGTACCAATCCCCAGAACAAATGTAATCATTGTGTATCACAAACATAGAACAATAAGAAAGTCAAAAAATTCAAAAACAAGCAGGAGTATTGAGTACTCCAGATGAATACCACAAAAAGGAAAGAAAGACACACAGTACTGGGGGCCACAGACGTTGTGGGAGGCCGGGGAGCCAGGGGCACAGCAGAGAGACACCCATGCCAGGCGGCTGCGGGACACTGGTGCTGGTGCTGAGTCTACCCACCCGGAGCAGGAAGAGGGAAACGAAAGAGACACGGCCCAGAGGAGGGGAGGACGCAGCAGGTGCGTGAGGCCTGGGCTGTGGCTATGGCAGGGCTGGGAGGCACACGGAGTGGGTGAGAGCAAAACGGAGATGATGGGGCTCTGCAAACAGGAGAAAAGAAGGAAACACAGGAGGGGAAACTGACACCGGTGCCAAAACAAGGCGTCCCTCACCTGCCTTCCTCTCCAGTGTAGAACTTCAGAAAATTTTGTTTACTAAGCAACTGCCATGATCTGACATCAAGCTATCCACACAACTATAATGGGGCAGACAAGCTGAGCAGACAAGGAGCTTCCCTGGAGCCAAGCCCTGTCTCACAACTGGTGTTTGCTAAAATGCCCTGGTTCTAAGGGTACACCACCCCAAGCCTCAGTTTCCCCATCTCTGGGACAAATCAATAATAGTCCTGAGGGTCAAATGAGAACCCACCAGAGAGAGAGCTCAGGACATCACCAGCACCAGGAGACCATGGTCCGCAAATGTGAGCACCGACACTGTGCCTGGCAGGCAGCAAACATGTGGATGTCAGGGCTCATTGTCTGCCCTCTGCCACCAGCAGCCTGGGGCAGGGCCAGGAACCTGCACTTTCCACGCTTCTACCCGCCAGAGCAGACGCTGGGGAGAGGACGCTCTGAGAGACACGTCCACCAAGGCATGCTGCCATCCTTGGTTTCCGCTGTGCTTCTGATCCCAGCAACCCCCACAAAGAAGTCTGAACTGAAGGTCATTTCTCTGGTGAAGGAGGAGGCTCAGAGGCCACCGCGGCAGAGACGACCCACACCAGGGTCTGGCTTTGGTCCACTAGCCCCAAATCCAGAGCTGAGCACAAAGACCCCTCCCAGCTCAGTCTCCACCCTGCCCAGCAGAGGCAGCCTCTGGCCTCACTCGTGCCCCCTCCCCTGCGACCACATTGTCCCACTCTCCTGGCTGCTGCTAATCTGGCCTCACACACCATCCCGTTTCCTGCTGACCCACAGCCAGCTCCTTCACTCTGCTCCAGCTGGCACTTCCTGCTCTTGTGCCCTCCTCCAGAGGGTCAGGGCAGGGAGGGGCTGGGCAGTTCCAGCAAAGGGGCACTGATCTCCTTGGGGGTCTGAACAGCCTCTGCTATGGAGACCTCTGCCCCATCCCTGGAGTCTAGGGCACGTGCCTGGCCAGCAGGTCCTTGTCTGTAGATGACAGAAACTCAGACATCCCGGACAGAATTCTTCCTCAGAAAGGGAGGAATAGCCGGAGTGGGCAGAGGGCAGAGGGCAGGCCCCAGCCCGCCTGCCACCAGCACTTGGCCTGAGATCCCACAGGAGTGACACCCAGACTCTCCTGTCCCATAAGCCCATAGACCAGGAGGGCGGGCAGTTGGCACCGGTATGGAGGAGGGGAACACAGCCAGGGCTCGAGGAGGACACAGCACTCCTGGCCGAAAACAGCGCGGACCCTGCAGAGAAGAAAAGGCTGAGCTGTTGTTTGTTCAGCCCACAGGCTGTGAGTGTCCGGGCAGGTCCCACGAGGAGCCGGGCCCTGCGGTCCACGTGCTCGCCCCACCAGCGCCTGCCTTTCTGTCTGCCGGATACTCCCTGGGGACACAAGACTGCCACCACAGCATGAAACGACCTTCCCATACTTCTGCACCCAGGCGTAGCCACATTGCCAGGGACCTGCGGTCACACGTGACCCAACTTCCTCAACACCCCCACAATCCCCGTCTTGCCGGCCTTGCCCATCCCCTTCTGTGTAGCCCTCTCTGGTCGAAGCTGATGGCCTTGTTTCCCAAATTCAACAGGGACGTGGCAATCATCTGCTTACCCAGGTGACCCAATGACTACGCAGCTGTCCTTGCTTGGCTCCCACAGCCCCATCACTACTGGCCTCGTTCTCCTGCGCTGGCAAGAAAGAATCCAAGGCTTCCTCCTAGCAAACTCACCCACTTCCGTGGATGCTTCAGTGCCAACCACAAAACTTATCTGAGGGCCACAGCTCACCTCACCTCCGTCTGCCAACCCTGGCTGTCTTGCAGGCACCTTAAACTCCTGCCCAGAATAGAGCAATCTTTGCATCCCATCCCCCAAGTTTTCTTCCTGCCCTTTCCTCTCTCATTCCCCGGCTTCCTGAGTGTCCCCGAGCAAGACCCTCCCTCCTGGAGCCTCCGCCGTCCCTGCTGAATTGTGGAACAAGTTCGGGACTTCCCAGCCACTCACTCTCCACGGAAAACAGGGCACCTCTTCAAAGGGCAGATTCCCGGCGCTGCCGGGAGATTCCACATCAATCAGCCTGCAGCGCGGCCCAGGCTGCTGCGGTCTTCAGGCAGTCTCATGTCCACCCAAATCTCAGCCCTTCTCTCCCCTGGCTTTCTGGTTCTGAGAAGCTCTAGCCCAGCTTCTCCTTCCCTGTTCTCCAGGCCCTTCTTTGAGCCTGGTTTATCTCAAGGCCACAAGTATTCCCATTTTAGAGATGGCTAAACTGAGGCCTTAGAGGAACAAGACCAGCCCACAGCCACATCAGAAGCAGAGCCAGGATACTCGACTTCACTCAATATCCCTAAACCCAAACAGCTCACAGAGACCCGAGCCAGCACCTTAGAGTTGAATTCGTGTCCATTCTGCCCAGAAGAAGCCTACAGGGTCCTCTGGTACCAAGAGCTGCTGCCTCTCCCCAAGCCCCCGCCCCACCAGACCTCAGAAACCCCCCAGTGCCCAGCACAATGTCCGAGAGTCACCGGAGAGAACACAGCTCGATCTCTTTGCTGCAGGCCAGCTGTGGGCAGGCCCCTGAGCCCTGCTGGGCTGTAAATAGGGTCACAACACCCTTTTGGGGTCCCAAGAGGGTTTCCATGCCCTGATGCAGGCCCGGGGCCTCCAAAGCCAGACCACCAGCAGGTGCTGGGCTCAGAGCCCAGGCCCTGAGGCCTAGAATCGGGATCTGAGTTAAGAGTCCCTGGAGGGCCTGGTGAGGCGGCCGCCCACCTCGGGGTCTGCCTATCTGCAGCAGCCCAGCCCTCACCAGCAACAATAACAGGAAACCCTCCCAGGGGTGGAAACCTGAAGGGGGGAGGCGTCCTCCCTCCCGCTGGGTGTGGCTCGCTGCAGAGGGCCGGCTGAGGTCCACTCACTCCACTCCTGGCCTGGACAGAGATAGAACAGAGAGACCTTCTGGCTGCAGGCACGGTGAGTGGGCTCCACATTTCTCTCTTCCTGACCACTGCCAGCTTCATCGTCTCTAGGCTGAGCGTCAAGGGCTGCAATGCCCTCCAGCTCCTCGCTGGCCAGGGCAGGGCTAGAAGAGGGGCAGCCAGTGGTGGTCCCTCAGCACAAATGCTCTGTCAGGTCTGGGCGATGAGGAGAGCTTGGTTTCCATAGGCCAGCCCCATGTGCCCCCAGGGCCCATTGTCTTCCATCAGTGCCAGGCTCAGAGAGGGCAGGAATCCTTCCCTCATCACCCAGTGTGCTGGGGCTAAGGACTAGCACCTGGGTCTTGGCTTCTTTGGTGTCCATTTCCCTACAGGAGAGGATTTCCTATGGCTAGACATCACCTCCCTTCACCCCACAAGGGCTGTGCTGGGCCAGGAGCCCTGAAAGGGGAGATCGGGCCTCAGTCCCTGTCTCAGAGCCCCGTTTTCAGGATGGGCCATCTGTGGCATGGCTGCGGACACTTAAAGTCCTGTCCATGAAATCTCCGCCTTCCCTGCCCCAGTCAGCACAGGAGCACTATAGCCACCATCCCAGCATCCCATCTCATGCTATGGGATCTGCTGCTGGGGGACACCCAGCTACCCCAAGCCTGGACCCAGGAGCCATGGGAACCCTTGGAGCCCAAGGAGGTCCACCCAAAAGACTGAGAGGACAGTCTCCTGGGCACAGACCTGGCTCTACCACTTACTTGTGTGGGTCCCTGGGGAGTCTCAAAGCTCGGCTGGCATCTGAGCAAAAGGGAGAGACACCATGTGCTGTGAGAACAGGAAACAGGCACACAGGAGGCTTTTACCAGCGGGGCTAATTCCTTCCTTCCCGGTGGCCTGGGAGGTCAACAGATCCTTTCTTTATGTCCTGGAGAGGGCAGTTGAGATTTGGAGAAGAACTAGTGGATAGCTGGATTAGAAACACGTCCTCCAGGGCCCTGGCTCTTTCTAGACCCTGTGGCTTCTCTGTGCGCTCATCTGTAAAATGGGGAAGTAAAGTCCTCCTCGTTAAGTTAAATATGATGTTTACATTTGGTACTGGGACTGTGAGGAACCAGGGCTGACTTTACCTATTACCTTAATGTTGGGAGCAATTGGGGGGAAATCAATTCACAATTACAATTATGACTAGCCCTAGCTTTCCTGCCTATAGGCCAGCAATGGCCTGGTGAGATACAATTATTTTCACCTTCAGTCCTAGCTAAGACCTCAATGGTCCCATGATGTTCCAGGGCAGGATAGCATCAGTTGAAGACATCCTGGAACCTTCATCTGCGTAATTTCTCTTTGTTTTAGTACTATTGCTGGAATCCACCCTGCCCTTTGAGTCATCTGTTACATTTTGTGACTCCAGATGTACTCAGTGAAGGTGTAACAAGCTCAGAGTTCTGCGCTTTGGTGCGCAGAACACCATGATCAGGCCTAAGCTCAGGCCTTCTCTAAATCAGGCCTTCTCTAAATCTCATTTCTGTCTATATATTAGTTAATTTATCTTGTGCTGTCGGACACACAGGAGACCAGGACTTAACTGCAGAGGTTCTAGTTATGTCCCCTTTCCCTGTTCCCTTCATCCTAGAATAGAAGTGGCTAAGAATGGCAGAAAGATTTGACCCTCAAGCTATGGTCACAAGCTCTCCACTCCCCCCACCCCTGTCACAACATCCATGTAAGAGGCCCCCATCAGATATCTCTGAGCAACAGGCACCCCTGAGATCCTGCTCCATTCTGAGCACTAGGCAGGAGGGACTCTGACAATGGAGGGAGGACATGGCAGGGAGGAGGGACACCTGGCAGAGTGGAGGACCTGGGGTAGCTGAAGTTTCTGCCAAGTGGTGAGACAACCAGTGACTTGCAAGCTTAGGATCATCCTCAGCAGGGGAGACACAGGACTTGTCCCTGTCTGGCCCACTCCCCGCACAGGCCCTTTCTGGAAGGGACTGAGTGACCCTGAGGGACACAGGAACACCTGAGCCCCTGGGCAGCACTGACAATTGCAGCTTCTGTGCTGAGCACACAGGGAGGAGCCTGTGGCCAGGAGGAGGTGAAGCAGCCTGCCCTGCAATCCCAGAGGGGGCCATTGTGCAGCGAAACAAGGGCCGGACATGGGGCAGGAAGCCAGAAGCGACCATGCTTATTTTCTCCGGGAGTTGTGTGACTCACAGCTCCACTGCTGCCTCAGAGACATGAAATGGACACTATAGCCACCATCCCAAGAAAAGCTCAGGCCCTGCCCACAGTCAGCAATGGCTGTTACCTCTGTCACTTCCCACACCCACCTTGGGTGACCTGAAGCCACTGCAAGGATTCTTGTGTGACAGATAGGACCACTGAAGCCCAGAGAGGCAGAGCAGCCAGTATTAGATAGAGGCATGACAGGAGGGGCCCCACAGCGAGGCTACATCCCACAGAGAAGCTCAGCGGAGAGGACACTGTGCAGCTCAGGCCACAGAAAAGCACAAGGATCAGCCAGGAGCTTTCCCCCAGGGCCCCTGGGAAGGAATGTTCCAGAAGACAAGTCCTGCACTCAAGAGCTTGCTTCTGGCTTAGGAGATGCCAAAAAGCCCATCCTGACTGGCAGGACCAAGTACCACAGAGGTCCAGGCTGGTCTCGGGTGGGGAAATCACAGAGGGGCCTGGGGCAGACCCTCGGCAGTCTTAGCCTCAGTCTACCACCTCTGAACTCATTCTGGGCTGTCCTGGATGTCAGACCATGTCGAGCACAGACTGACAAGAGGGCAAGTGAGTGAGATTTCCTCCATGGAGTGGAGCAGGAGGTGGGCCTAGGCCAAAGCCAGAAAATGAGGTCAGGTGTGAATTGCCAGTGGAAGCCACAGCTGCCAGGAGGGATGTGTAGGTAGAGGTGAGGCCTACTGTGTGCTGGGCTTAGCATCCATGTTTCCATCTAATCCTCCCATCCAGGGAAGCAGTCTTGCTTCAATCACAGTTGAGATCATTGAGACCGAGAGAGCAAAGAGTGGCCCCAAGCCACACAGCTCATAAGCAGCTGGGCAGGTTCCAACAGGAAGATACATGTGGCTCTTTATGCTGCCTCCACTGCCCAGCCCAAGTCCTCATCCAAGCCATGCAGCCCAGAGAGGCAGGAAAGCCTGGTGGTGTTTTCTGCCCAAAGCTTGGAGTTGTCCCAGAAGAGGCAGGAAGATAGACAGAATGGCCTGGTGCGCAAAGACTCAGCACCAATCTGCTGCAGACAGCAAACTAGGTCTGGCTTGTGGGTCTCAGCCTCACAGATTATAGAGGATTCAGGGACTGAGTTCAGGTTCCATGGGAGTGAACACTGATTGATTAATGGTGTCGGCCACGAGAGAGGGAGGAAGCAAATGGCATTCTTGGAGTTCTGTTCTGCAAGCTGTGCCATAAAAGGTGCCCAGCTCGGAAGAGTGTGTACATTCCGCAGGGACCCCTAAGAAGGGTCATCTCACTGCCACCTCCAAACCCTAATGGTGGTGTATCTGGCAATATGATGGCCTAAAAAAGGAGCCGGTTGAGGACAGAGAGGAGCTTCTTGGGGTGACATCAGTGGTTGTACCTGCTCCAACCACCATGGGTATTGTCCACACGGGGATGGATCGATTGGGTTTTCAGTCCTGTGAGTGGTAAGGGAGTCAGTAGCAAGCCCAGAACTGGAGACGCAGGCAGCAGCAGAGACATTGACACCTTTGTTGGGAGCCTCAAGTTCAGATAAAATAGAGAGACCTGAACCTGTCTGGGCAGAGATGCTCAAGCCAGAGGCAGAGGCTATACTGCGATCAGATGGCAGTAGAAAGGCAGCACAGAGGAGGTGGCCTGGGCTCTGATATGAAGTAAGCATTTACCCAGAGAACACAGCAAGGATGGGCCTCCAGGAAACAGCACACGGTCCAAGCTTCCTGGTACGAGGAGGAGCTGTGTGCAGCCCAGAAACATCTAGTTCTTCTGCCTGAGAGGTAGAGGAGAGACAGCTGGAGGGAATATATGTGCTGGACCTTGAAATTGAGCTCAGAGTTAGACTCTGTCCTGCAAGACCCGGGGAGCTGAAACCAGGAAGGCTGTTGGCAGAATACCTCAGAGACAGAAGCAGCCTGGGACCCCAGGGCTGCACTGAGCCACAAATCCAGAAGCCCCAAGGTGCCCGCTGCTAGCTGCCCAGACTCACCCATCCCCAGAAACCCAGGGCCTCCCCCTTCCTGCAGCTGCATCCTTTCTCCGTGTCAGGGCTGAAGCTTGTGTAGACAATTTGGGGGTTCCTGGAGGAAACTGAGGGTCATCAAGTCCTACCCCATCTTACCCTGAGATTTAAAGTGTGGGGATGGGGGTCAGTGGGGAAAGCTGCCCAGGGCCACCCACAGAGCTGGAGATCCAGCACCCCCATCACCCGCCTCGCCACAGGCACACCTCCTGGATGTTCCAGGCTGTCTCCTCCCACCGCCCTGCCCCACATCCCTGACCCAGGGCCTCTGGGCTGGGAGCCACAGGCCACGGGAGGCTGGGTTGGGCCTGAGCATTCCATCCACCCTCCATGCAGCTGAGCTCCGCTGCCAGATCTCCTCTCAGCTCAAGGCCCCGTGCTGGGTGAACCAGAGAGGATGAAGGGGCCAGCCCTGCATGGGCCTCTGTGGGGTCAGGGTGGGCAGGGCTGTGCACAGGGTCTGGACTCCTTCGGGCATCGCTGAGAGTGGAGGGGTCCCAGTGGCCTGGGGATGCACCGTATCACTGAGCTGAAGTTCTCTCTTCTCCTCCCCAAAACCACCAGCCTGTTCAACAACCCCCTGAGGCCTACAGGGCCCCAGTCGGATGGAGAGACAGAACCAGCCTGGGCCAGTTGCCACTGTCCCTCTTGGGGGCTCCCAGCCTGACCTAGTCCTAGTATCTTTGTAACTACAGGGCTGCTAGATGGTGAGGGCCCATGAGAAACCCCAGCCCCTCCCCGCAGCCACGTGCTTCCCCCTCAGCTGGATTCCCACCCTCCTTCTGAGCTGGAGCTTGGAGAATACAGAGCGGAGTCCATTTCTCAGCCCCTTTACAGCTGACTCCAGGGACAGAGGGACCACAAAGACATAGGGACCCAAGAGGCTCTGCCCGCGACCTGTAAGGTTGTCACTTGTGTCCGTCTCGCCTACACAGCAAAAGCCTGATTTTGCTCCTCAGAGAGGGTCAGCGCCCGGCACATGGAAAATGCCACATGAATGTTGGTCAAGTGACTATGCGACCTTAAGGCTCTGGTGAAGGCATCAGAGAGGTAACAACAGACCCCAGAGGCCAGGGCAAGTCACAGATTCTGGAGGACAGGGACAAGCACCAGCCCAGCCTCGACGAGTCCAACACCCATACCCACTGCCCTGGGCACTCTTCACTGTCCCCAGGCCACCTGTCAGAGCCACTCAACCCCCAAACCACACCCTCTTCCTCAGTCTCTCTAGATATCAGTGGTGCCCAAATCCACCTCGAGACATCCAGAGCCTCTTCAAAAATGATGTCAGACTCTGCTTGTTGAAGCAAAAGGGCTAAGATAAGCGTCACCCCAGCTGTAGTTCTGGCCTTGCTCAGGGAAATTCTCTTTCCAGTTTGAGCCGCAGCCAGCCTGGGGCCTGACTTCCTCTCCCAGGGGTTAGAAGAGGAAGGAGTACTCGACCGCCCACTTTGGTAGTCAGATTTTTTTTTTTTTTTTTTTTGTAGTTCAGGCTGGCCCTGAACTCAGCCTCAAACTCACATCACAGCAATCCTCCTGCCTCTGCCTCCCGAGGGCTGGGATTACAGGTGTGAGCCACCGTGCCCGGCACCGTGGTATGTGGTACTGATTGCTGCTGGGCGTGAGTCTCCACATCCAGTATTGTATGTGGTTACCAGGGAATCGTACCCAGGCCCTTGAGCTTGCAAGACAGGCGCCGGAACCACTGAGCTAAATCCCCCGCCCTGGTAGTCAAATTTCTAACACAAAAGCCAAAAGACACAAATAAGCATGGCTTTTCAGATGAAAAGATCTCCCTCAGGTTCCTCAGAGACTGTATGAAGGAGCCCAGGACACAGAAAATATAGATCTAGATGCTGGTCTAAATCTAGCCCCTGGAATTATGGCCGTGGGAGGGAGCATCTCAGTTTCCAGGGGTTAGGGGTGGACATTTAAGGGACTTAGCTGTGTCTGATATGGGAGTGATCATTGCTACATCCACAGGATGCTGCAGATGGCATGAATATTCAGTGGGGTAGTATCTGAAAGCCAGGCATCAAGAATAACTTCTCACCCTTGTATGAGAAGGGCACCACAGAGACAGAGTGTGGCAGAAGCACTCTTTTGGGTGAAAGCTCAAATCCTAGCTCTGCTCTTCTGCTGTGGACTGTCTCCCTCCTCCTCTCTGAGCAGACAGTTCCTCACCTGTGAAATGCAGTAGCTGGAAATCATCTCCAAGGGCCGTGGCAGGGTTTACAGGAGCTGTGGCACCTGGCCATCACACTCCAGGAGAGAAGAGCTGGCTCGGAGGCCTCAAGTCTCCTCTGAAGGAGAACAGGACGGAGACCGGATTATGTGATCCCAGATTCCAAAAGACCTCCTTCCAGGGTGCCCATTTCCTCATCACTAACAGATGACTAGAGAACTAAGCATGCAGACCTGCTGTCCCCTGACAAGAGTCACAGTGATATGAGTGATTTATGCTATCCAGGCCATCCCTCCTGAGGGCTCAGCCTGAAGGTGACCCATCTATTGCCAATGGCTCTTTCCAGCCTAAAGTGCAGGGCTTCTGCTAGACATGGCCTAGAACCCAAAGGGCTTCCCCATGCTTGCCCAGAGCACTTTGTATGTGGTACCAGCCAAAGCCCACAGACAGGTCAGTGTCCCCCCTGGCCCACTTGGTTATAGTCTATGTCCCGGAGACTCTGTTTCACTGAAGTCCGGTGTTGTCATTTATTCATTTGGCTTACTGCTGTTGTCAGGCCTGGGACATCTTCACTGATCCAAACAGGCCACCGTACAGAGGAAGCCATGTTTTTGCAGTCCTGGAAGGACCCAGGGGAACCAACAGGGCTACTTTGAAAGGGCTGCTGCAGAGGGCTGAGGAGGGGAGCAGAATATGGAGACACCTACAACCACTGCCTCAGGTCTAAAGGGAGAAAGGAAGGGACATTTCCAGAACCCAGTGAGGCACCAAAGCAAGGATGGGCGGCCCATAAGAAGCTAGCATCGGAGAGAGGTAGCCACAGGATAAACAAGGGTCAGAGCAGGGAAGAAACACTCCACTTCTCTCATCTGTCTTCTGAGTATCCACCAAAGGCTAAATACAGCCAGAGGCCAAGGCCAGGGCCAGAGGGCCAGGGCATCCCTGTGGCCTGGAGCAGAGGAAGGGAAGGGAGGGGCTCTGGCTGAAGCAAACAATGGGAGCTGAGGTACAGACAGCGCCCCATAGCCCAGAGCTCTCACATCCTACAGCTGTACTGACAGACAGCCTGCCATGATCTGGGGCCTCAGAGCTCCACGCACGAACTGACTTATCCTCTTGCAGTGCCGAAGTTCAGAGGTCTGAAACGGTCCTCAGCAGCCTAAAGCTGGGGCTCTGGCCCCTCTGCAGGCCTAGGGGGAAACCTGACCTTACTTCCCCTACACGCCGCCTTGGCTGATGGCTTCCCATGGCTCCTGCCGTGTCTTCACATCTTCCTTTTGCATCTGGCCCTCTGGCTCTGTTCTCTACAGATGCAGTACTCACATTGTCCAGCACTATCACCCCATCTCCTCTACCCAAAGTCCCTTTTGCTGTATAAGAGCAAATTCCAAGGATTAAGGACGGACATTCCTGGAGACCTTCACTTAGCCTCTCACACAGACCTGCCAACCAGTTCTCGTGCCAGCCCCTGTTGCTCACATCTGTCCAACCCAGGTGACTTGCTGGGATTCCTCAAACACAGTAACCACGTGTCCACCACAGGGCCTTCACACCTTTCCGTGCTGTTGCCTGGAATCCTCTTCTTTCCATTCATTCCTACTCAGATGCTCAGATACTGATTTGAGTATCTCTGAGTGGGGCTGAAATGTTTGTCTCACACACCTAAGCCCCTGGGTACCATCCCCAGCCCTACAAAATAAAAAGCACCTCTCTGAGGGACTTTCCCTGCCTTGATGGTCTCAGCCAGCCACCACCTCACTGGAAATCATGCTCCCCATTGTCACTCCCTTGCACCTGCTTTCCTGTTTTTCCCACTACAGTATGTGTGTCTGACTAGTCCACACCGAGCAGAGCCAGACATACAGCAGGTGCTCTGTGTCCAGCATACAACCGGTGTTCCACACCCAGAACCCTCAGGGTTTGCTTTCTCACCCTGCCCCACCCTGAACCCTGAGAACCCTCTACTCTGTTTCCTGATTTCATTTCTGTTTTACTCTTCCATTTCCAACTCACTTCTCACTTGGGAGCAGCAGAAAGCACCATAACTTGCAGTTTCTCCACTAGGCAGAAAAGGAAATGAGCCCAGGGTCAGGACAGCACCATGCCTGCCTGAGCTTCCCCGAGTCAGTACCAGTTTCTGTGAGGGTGTCCCAGCCTCGCTTCCTCCCCAGCCCTGAGCTCACTGTCTTCATCCTTCCTGGGGCATCTGACCTTCAGTCCCTGGGGTTCCTCACCCCAACCAGGAGGCACAGCACACCAACATTCTGGGCTCCACTGTCACTCCGGGACTAGGGAGCCACTTCCCCCTGAGGCAGAGGTGGAGCCCAAGGGGACCTTGGAGACTAAAGTCAAGTGGCCCAGAGACTTTCAGCCAGGCCACCCCAGAGCCTGTGACCCAGAGGAAATTTCACTAAAGTTTCAAAACCTCTGGAACTTGGAGTTCAGCCTCTCCCTCGGGTGGAGCAAAGGACAGCTGAGGAGGAAGCCGTCCACCCCACACCCTGCAGGTCTTCCTCTCTCCAGGCGTACAAACTGGCTCCCATTACTCCCACTCACTATCCCAGGAGCTTCAGGTCAGTGACATGAGGACCTAGGACGTGTAGAAGATGAGGTTGAGGCTGAGAAAATATGGTGATAGTCAAAGGCATGGCTTCTACCCATCATGGCACAGTGGGGAAAGTATTCCCAAAATTCAGGATGAAGCCAGGCTTTCGCCTCTGGGTGGCTCACATTCCTGGCATATAGCATGGCTTCAGGAGTATGGAACCTGATTTTCCAAGAACTCCGTGTTTGGTTTAATGTTTTTTTCATCTCTAGACTCAAAATGTTTAATAACTTTTGAATGAAGGACCCACATTTCCATCTTGCACTGGGCCTGCCACATATGAAGCCTGTCCTGAGAACCTGCCTCTCAACGTCCCCACTCCTACCCGCCTCTGCTTCTGTAGAGCTCCTAAGACAACCGCCTCCTCCGAGGGTTAAGACGTTAGCGTTTTCCTAGGGACTTTCTGAAGACAGAATCAATGCAAAGCTACCATCAGGACGTTCGAGCCAAGCAGGGGTGACCAAGGGGACCTGTTTGTTGAGAGGAGTCCTTAAATCCCACCCCATAGCGGGTCCTGGGATGAGAGAAAAGGGTAAGAAAGAATTTGTACTTTGGGCCAGGGAGACTTTATTCAAATCCTGGCTCTCTCCTCCTCCTGGTCTGGGTGACCTTGTGAACATTACTAAACCTCTGTATTCCTCAGTTCATCTATAAAAAGGGTTATAATTATATGAGTCTGGAAGGTGTTTAGGACAATTAAGCTAATGTAGAAAGTGGTTGTATCAGAGTCAGGCGAGTAATACATTCTGAATAAAAGTTAGCCACTTTTGAGGCAGCATCCAGCTCCATTACTAACTCTGCCACTTGTTTTGATGTGGATTTAACTTTTCTGTACTCGCTTCCTTCATTCGTTAAGAGGAAATAGCCACTGTGCAGGGTTTTGCAAGCTGCAAATAGTATCAGCATGACTTCTCCCGGAGATCTTCCCCGCAGGCTCCAGGCAGGCCTTCACAGCCCCTTTCTAACATGCTGCCCATGTGCAGAGGAGGAAGAACCTGGAACCAGGAACAAGCTCTAGTTCTGCTGGTGAAAGGAAAAGAAGTTAACAGATAAAGGGAGTTCAGTTCTCCAGAGGAGCTGCCCACATCCCAGGGCAGCAGCTACCATACTCTGACTGTCTCCTCTTCTTCCAGACTGGTCCTTCCCAGGAAGAAGCAGAAGTTCACAATGCTGGCCGCTGCCTTAGGCACCTATGTGGGCCTGTTGGTGGCAGTGGCTGTGGCAGGCTGTGACCCTACCCAACCGGACACTGTCCTTCAGCAGTGCACCCACAAGCGGCAGAAGAGAGACTGGATTTGGAACCAGATGCACGTTGATGAAGAGAAAAACAACTCACTGCCTTACTATGTGGGCAAGGTAAGGCTCAGGCCCCAGGCAGGAGAAGTCATCATCGGCAGCTGGTTCACAGTGATGGTAACGGTGGTAAAGATGGTGATGGAATCTGGGTGGCTGTAGGCGTGGAAATGACAGTGAGTGGTGAGAGAAATGACAGCAGAGGTATGGATGGCAAAGGTGGTAAACACGGATGTAGGTCAGAGATGATAGGAAAGGAGAAAGTACTATTGGTAATAATGGTGGTGGTGATACTGAAGAATGTAAGGGATTATGGCTTTGGAGATGGTGGAGATGTTGGAGGTAATGGTGATGGTAGTGGTAATAACAGTGGTAACCGGGAGGGGTAATAGTGGTAGTAGAAATGGTAGTAGTAGTGCTAATAATGACAGTGATAATGTTAGTGGTAGAGGGGTGATAATGTTGTGCTGGTGGTATCGGTGGAGTGTTGGTGGTAGTGACAGTGAAGGAAGGGTGAGGAAGGTGATGATGACGGTGGTAATGGTGACAATGACGATGCGAAAGGGAAAATGTGATACACTTTCTGTCTTAAATGTCTTCAAGATTCATGTGCTTTGTTGGCAGCCTGTGGCACTATGAAAGTGGTAGAACCTTTAGAAGGTGGGGCCTAGTGGGAGGAAAGTGGGGTATGCCTTGGAGGAGTAACTAGGGCCTTGCCCCTCTTCTCTGTCTTCTTCTTGTCTCCCATGGGGTGAACACTACATACATTTGGCCGTGATATTCTGCCTTGTTGCAGGACAAAAGCCAGGGCTCATATAACTGTGTACTAAACCTCTGAAACTACAAATCCAACAAGTTTCTTCTTACTGTGAGTGACTCTCTCTAGTATTTTGTCATAGCTATAGAAAGCTGACTAACATAAAATTGGTACCAAGAAATGGAATCATTTCTATGATTATACATAATAGTATGGTTCAGAAAACTTTGCAATTGTTATGACAGAGGAGTTTGAAAAGCTGTGGAAAGCAGGCTAAAAAGCATCAGAATACTAACACAGATCTTACTGGGCAATTCTGATGAAGGATTGGGCAGCTGATAGAAATATAAACAATAAAGACTCCGATATTTCTGAGGTTTAGAAGGGTGTACAAGGGCTCTATTGGTAGTTGAACTAGAGATCATTTGTGTTACATTCTGGTAATGAACTTATCTGATTTTGTCCTTGCCCTGAGCCTTTGTGGGCTAATTTTAGTGATAGACTGGTTTATATAGCAGAGGAAATTTCAAAGTAGCATAGGATTGGAGCCCTGGCATGTATGGGATTATTGGCTGCTTTAGTCAGATTGATGGTGAGAATTAGGAGCGAAAAACAGGATGGAAAGATATTAAAAGCTTGTGGTTTGGCCAGAAAAGTAAAAAATTTAAAATTTCAGCCAAGTTGTATCTGACTACTAAAGAGATTTGCACCTTTAAGAAGTAACCAAGGATGGGGATTTAGCTCAGTGGTCCTGGCACCTGTCTTGCAAGTGCAAGGGTCCGGGTTCGATCCCCGGAAACCACATAAATACTGGGCATGGAGATTCATGCCCAGCAGCAATCAGTAGCACATACCACAGTGCCAGGCGTGGTGGCTCATGCCTCTAATGCCAGCACTCAAGAGGCAGATGCAGGAAGATTGCTGTGATGTGAGTTTGAGGCTGAGCTCAGGGCCAGCCTGAACTACAAAGCGAGATCCTGTCTCAAAAAAAAAAAAAAAAAGGCCCATCTCATTCGCATGAGGCTTTGGGGGACAGCTAAAACACTAGAGATAACAAAAAAAAAAAAAAAGTAACCAAATAATTTACACTGGAACAACAGATAAAGTACCTTGAGGGTATCTCAGGAATTTGCAAGATCTTGACCAGGCCACAGTAAGCTCCAGAATGCCCTGCTCCTAAAGGCCTGCCTAGGAAGCTGTTCTGAAATTCATTTTCCTCTGCTCAGTGATCTAGACATTCACAGTCTTGCAGCCTTGTTCTAAGCAGCCCACCAATCTCTTGAGCAATGGCAGACCTTGGCATCATCCACGTTGTGCTAGTTTTGCAAGTATAAGAATGCAATAGTTGTAGCATAAGGTCATGGAGGCTTCCACCAAGATTTCAAAGGAAAGCCTAGGTGACCAGGTCATATGTGGTAGAGTCAAAGATCTTGTGAGGAGCCTCTGACAGAGTGATATATAAAGCTGTGAGAGTGAAATAAAGCTGCAGTAGAGACTCAAATAGCTGGTGATGCCATGAACATAGAATGCCTACTGAGGAAGCTGCAGACAGACCAGAATAATTCCAAGACCATAGGGGCACAGATGCCCAAGCTCTTTTGACACTGTGTCATGTCATCATGTACCCCAGGTACTAGATACAGAGCTACAGGATTTAATGTTTGTCCTGCTGAGTTTGGATCTTGTTTTAGTCAAATGCTTATTTTCTAAACCTCAACTCCTCCTCCCTGGAATGGAAATACCATACGCCATTGTCTTGGAAATATATAGCTTGCTTTTTGATTTTCACAGGCACTCACAGATAAAAGTTTGCCTTGAGTCTCATGGGAGACTGAACTTGGGTTTTGTTTTTTCGTTTTTTTAGTTTTTTGAGACAGTCTCACTTTGTAGTTCAGGCTGACCCTGAGCTCAGCCTCAAATTCAGCAATCCTCCTGCCTCTGCCTCCCGAGTGCTGGGATTACAGGCATGAGCCACCACACCCAGCAGCGTGGTATGTGCTTACAGAGGATCAAACTCTGGGACCTTGTGCTTACAAGGTAGGCTCCAGAACCACTGAGCCCCAGGCCCTGAACTTGGGTTTTTGAGCAGTACTGCAACTTTTAAGGCTTTGAGAACTCTTTGAGATGCACTAAATGTGTTTTGCATTGTGAGATGGACATTATCCTATGGGGACCAGAGGCAAAATGCTATGGTTTAAATTTTATATGATCCTCAAAGGCCATGCTTTGTTGCTGTTCTACACTGCTCTTAGATGGTGGAACCCTTAGAAAATGGAAGGAAATTATATCATTGGGCCTCCCTGTCTCTGTCTCTATTTCTCTCTGTCTCTGTCTCTCTCTATCTCTATCTGTATATCTATCTCTCTCTTTCTCTCCTTTCTAGCACCATGAAGTCCTTCACCACATTTTTTTCACCATGATCTACTCATTTGCCATAAACTTAAGGCAAAAAGGCCAATCAACCATGGAACAAAATCTCTGAAACCATAAGCCAAAATAAACCTTACCTACAACTTTTAAGTTAATTATTTCAGATGTTTTTTCACAAGAACAAAAAGTTGACTAACATAGGAAAATAATGATGGTCTTGGCACTGGTAGTGGTAACAGTTACAGTGATAGTGATACTGAAGGGGAACTAAGGAAGGTAACGACAGCAGTGCTGGTGGTAGTGATGGTGCTGGTGGTAGAAGCAGTGACAGAGGTGATGGTAGCAATGGTCATGGTGGTGGTGGTGATGAAGGTGAACAAAGTAATGGCAGGAGGTGACAAGAATGGTTGTGGTGATTGTAACAGTGATGATAATGGTGAAGCAGCTGAAGGTAATGCTGGAGGTATGATTATAGAGATAGTAGTGATCGTGTTAACTGTGATGTTGGTGATAATAGTAAAAGGGTAGATGGTGATGCTGTTGAATTATGATGATGATCACAGTGATAATGATGAAAAAGGTGGTAAAGGTGATGGTGGAGGTTATGATATTAGTGATGGTGGTGACCATGGTGATGAAGGAGCAGTAGGAGGAGTAGGGATAGTGGTAATAATGGTGCTGCTGGGGGTTGTGATAGTAATGTTAGTAGCAAAAGTGATGCTAATGGTGATGATGGAGAAGGCGATGATAGTGGTGATCATGAAGGTGATGAGGGTATAAACAAAGGTGGCAAGAGTGGTAGTGGCAACAAAGATGATGGTGGTGACAAAGCGGAAGTGATGATGGTGCCGATGAAGGTAGTAGAGGTGGTAGCTCTGGTGATGAAAGGGAAGCAAATGATGGTAGAGACGATGGTCACGATGGTGACAGAGATGATGGTTGGTAGTGGTAGTACTATTGATAGTGATGATGAAAAAGAAGCTGGGGATAGGAGCACCATGGAGGTGATTGTGATAGTCCTGACGGTAATGGTGGGGAGGATGATGATGATAATGTTGGTGGAGGTAGCAATGATGATGAGGAGGAAGGTGATGATGATGGTGGTGGTGGTGGTAATGAACCCTATGGTTCATTTTCTCCTAAACCTTGTTCAGTGGACTAGCTATCACTAACAAAAAGGATATCCTATTCTGAGATAAAAGGGCTCATACTGTCTGAAGGTTCAGGGTTAGAGAAGAACCATCCAGGCTGATCTTTAATGTCCTTACTTAAGAGGTCATAGAAGCCGTCTACACAGTTATGCTGGTGATGATGTTTGTCAAACCTGGCCTTAGCCTGTGAACTTCCTTAAAACTCTCCTTCTCTCTGACTATTCCTCCCAGGCTCCCTGTGACCCAGCCTGTCTCCTCTATACTGAAGTGCCTGCCACAACGACTCTACACTTATTTTGTCCTCCTTCAAATGTGGCTATCTCAAGCCCATGTTCTGGGAGCTTGAAGCTATTCTGTGTGGGTGATGAATTGTCTCACATGTCAAATTGTCACAGATGTCAGACCATCAACTCTGATCCAAAAGAACAGACCTCACAAGAGGTTTTTACGCATAGTGACAGGTACTAGGTACATTGATAGATGGACTAGGTACATTGAGAGTTTTCTGTGAGAAAGAATGGCTCTAAGAAAGCTTCTAATCCATTAAAATATTACCATGTCAGCTCCTTGAAATCTACACACCTTCTAAAAGAATAAACATGTCAGATGTACTGGAGAAAAGATAGATATGGTACCCATCATCATAGAAACAGGGTATCTGGTGCTACAGCAAAGATCTACAAACTACTGCCTGCTGGCCAAACCTGCCCCTAGCTAGATTTGTAAATAAAGTTTATTTGTCAATAAAATTTTAATATAACACAGCCACATCCACTCATTTACAAATTTATGATAGCAGTGATAAATAGTTGGCCTACAAAGCTGAGAATATTTACTCACTAGGCCTTTACAGAGTTTGCCTACCCTGATCTAGAAGATCAGCCTATGTCAAATAAAGAATCCAACAATAGTGATGGGAAACCTCTCATGGGAGAGGAACAAGGTGAACAGGACCCTCTCCTCTGAGGGAGAGTCTGGGCATGGCACTAGATAGTGCTAGCTGAGGAATTTCCACTCACACCCCCACCCCCACTGGCTGACTGTGCCTATGTACTCTTCTCGTTCCCTAAAATGGTTAACCTGGAAATGTAAATCTCCCACCATGGCCAGTGAGAGGGGAAGACATGATCCAGGGTGGCACAGTGAGATCAGGACAGAGCCCTATGAAACCCTGGATACCTGACTCTAATGCATATGTGAGCCCAGTGAGAGAGAGGGAAATGTCGTCAACCCACCTACATCCTTCCACAGAGAAGGATGTGTAAAACATAATAAATGTAGCATGAATCATCCTTTGAGGAGAATGGCTGGGCCTCGAGGAAAATCTGCCAGTGAGTCAGGGAGAGTATGGGGAAAGTGAGTTCACTGCACTGTGCCTGGGAGGACAAGCTTTAGAGGGCTCAGCCAAGGATCTGCAAACAGCAGGAAGAACATCCAGCCTGCGTCATCTAAGCCCGTCCGTTTGATAACTAGTATGTGTCATCTGTAGTCCCCACCCTAGGAAGAATAAAAATTCCCTTGGAGTGGCAAGCACAGGACTGCAAGGACCGCCCCCTGGCTCCCTGTTCCCGGGGATGTAATTGGGAGGAAGGAAGTCTCTGTTTGTCAAGGTCAGAGCCTGGAGCCTTTGTTTACAGACCTGAGGGACAACAAGAACCAACTCCTAGAGCCTTCTGAATCCACACGTAGAGCTAGGGCTCACAGTGGTTTTCTGCACTTAAATGTTCTGTCCAAATACAGTGACAGTAGAAAATGGGGCTCCTCCAAACCCAGAACCCTGGTCTAATCATAAGAAAAGCATCAGCTAAATTCCAACAAAAGTGCATCCTACAAAATTCCTGACCTCAAAACACGCCATTTATCAAGAATAGTAAGTGTCTGAGAAACCACCACAACCAAAGAGAACTTAAAGGAACATGACCACTCAGTGTAACACAACATCCAAATGTGATACTGAGACAGAAGAAGGACATTAGAATAAAAATCAAGGACTTCTACATAAATCATGGACTTTAGTTAATAATAATACACCAAAACTGAAATCTCTATTATAACAAATGTTCACACTAATGAAGATGTGGATACTAGGTGGAAAAGGAGCAGGTATATAGAAACTCACTAGATTCTCAGTTTTCTGGAAATCTAAAAACCATTTCTGAAAATAGGGATTACTTAAGAAAAAGTGGGAAAGGGACAGACGCAAAACTTAACTGCACATGAATTCTTAAGCATAGTTCCAACGCACATAGCCGAGAAGACTCACCCCCTCATCATCCCTGCCTGGTGAGTCTTACCCCATGCACCTGAAACCCAGCTTGCAAAGTGCCATCTTACCCCAACCTGAGCAGCTCACACAGGGCCCAGCCTGTCCCTTCTCTTGGTGTCACTCATTATCCCCTCCAGCTGTTCATTATAGTCCAGGACACTAGATCTTGGGACCTCCTCATGCACCCACCTGCCCCCATCACCACCACCGCAGTCCTGCTCTAGGATGGGGCCATTGCCAGTTGCTACCCATCCACAGAGAACATCTCCTCTCCATGTCCGCTGCCTCACCTTCCAGACTTTACTCTCTGACATCTGGCTCCTGAGCCTACCACCAGCTGTCACTGCTTTCAGCAAGGGCTCCAATGATTTCCCTGCTGCTAAGCCCAGGGGACGTGTTCTAGGCCTCGTGGGAACGGGCCACAGCGTTCTCATACCTCTCTCTTCTCTCCTGAGGCCCCACACTTTCATAATCCTCTTCAGCCCTTCTGAAGAGTCTAGTGAGACACCTGCCGAGGTTCTTTCTCTGTCTGACCTTTCTCAAGGTTTCAGCCTCCAAGGCTTCCAGCCTTAGCCTGAGAACCAAGATGGGGTCTCTGCTACCTCTGTTCCCCTAACGTGAGGTGTACAGCTAGTCTTATAATTAAATTCTAGTTTTTCAGAAATTTTGATCATCTAAAAGAGTATTGTTTTCGATGCATGAAACACTTTTATTTTTCTGTTACCAGGGATCGAACTCAGGACCTTGCACTTGCTAGGCAGGAGCTGTGCCTTCTGACCTACCCATGAAACACTTATCTTATGGCCTGACTATTCTCTACAATTCCATATATGGAAAGTGCAGCACTCTTAGCCTTCTAATATCCTTTATCTTATAGATCTATTACTAAAAATGCAGTAACTAGAATTCATTGGAAGCCTGTTCTGTGCAAAGTACTTGACATACGTTATTTTCCAAATCCCATGCCAAATCATTTTAGCACATGTTGCAAAGAAAAATGGTTCATTGATCTAAGAAGTACAGGAAATCCTGAGTTAAACAAGTTATTTTCTGCAAGCCTGGACATTGTGAATCTCCAAGAGAACATTCTCTGTTTCGTTCCAAAACTAAATTGACTGAGACCAGTTGTGTGCTGAAAAATGGTGACAAGTGACCCTCTTGGGGGGAAAGTCCTGATCTGTAGGATTTGCCAATTTCCACTGTATCATTGTGCTCACTATTTCAGGCACTGACAGGGCGTCACTGAAGACAAAGTTGGGAGATGTGCGTGGACATATCCTTACTTAATGTTCCCATCGTACCCGTACAAGAGACATAGACAATATCAAGAACACAGTAAAATGTAAAATAGTCAAGATATGGTGAATTCTGAGTATTTGTGCCTTTGTAATGTGGTTTATTTAATTGTAAAGTTATAGAATTTAATGTTTCTAAATGATTAAATTTAACAGCCAACTCAAAAATATTCCTAAAGCTATAAGTGGACTCCAGAAAGCCACACAGACGCAGGTTAGCTCCAGCACAACACTGACGGGCACCTCGGCTGGAATTGTTCATTTTGAGACAAGGTGTCATCACTATGTAGCCCAGGCTACCCTTGAGCTCATGGTGATCCTCCTGCCTCAGCCCCTCCAGTGTGGGTGGCGTATGCTATCTGGCCCAGCTGGAACCTCATTTTTGTATGGAACAGCAAAACAGACCAAGTTTCTTAGGATTCATTTTCAAAACTGCTATTTTACTCATTTGAGCAACTTAACTCCAGAAGTTCTTTAATGCTGAGGTAACAAGTCAGAGAAGACAGGTGGCACTTGGCTTCCTGTGCACCAAGATACTCTTCCACTCAAAAAATATCTTCAATGGGCTAGGGACTTAGCTCAGTGGTTCCAGCATCTGCCTGGCAAGTGCAAAGTTCTGAATTCGATCTTCGGCACCACATACCACAATGCCAGGCATGGTAGCTCATGCCTGTAATCCCAGCACTCCAGAGGCAGAGGCAGGAGGATTGCTGTGAGTTCAAGGCTCGCTTGGGCTACATAGTGAGTTCAGAGCCAGCCTGACCTACAAAGCAAGATCTTGTCTCAAAAAAAAAAAAAGTGTCTTCAAGGACTGACTATGCTCCAGACGCCATTCTGGGTATTGGGTGCTCTTTGACAACTCACACTGGCAGTATCTTTGTAACTGGTCTTAGGATCAACTCCCTACTGATCAGTATGGGGTTTGCTAGAACTTAGTGTCACATCTGGGATGCTTGGTCTGCACCACATACACAACACACACGTGCACACACAACCACACTGCCTGTTTTCAACTCATGTTTTGTCTCCTTTCCCAGCTCAAGTCAAGTGTGAACCGCAAGAACGCCAAGTACGTGCTCAAAGGGGAGGCTGCAAACACCATCTTTACAGTCAAAGAAGACACAGGGGACGTGTACGCTTTTGCAAGGCTCGACCGGGAGAAGGTGTCCGAGTACTCCCTTGTCGCCCTCATTGTGGACAAAGACACTAATAAGAACTTGGAGCCTCCTTCCAACTTCACTATCAAAGTTCATGACATAAACGACAACTGGCCCGTGTTCACACATCGACTGTTCAACGCCTCGGTGCTCGAGATGTCCCCTGGGGGTATGTACCCTGTCTGTCCCTCCCCTCCTCTCTCACTCATCCCCGGCCTTAAAGTAACACTGGTATCAGCCATTTCACTCCTCGAGGTCAGCACTGAGTGAGTTCAGGACAGTGGTCAAAATGCCTGTGCTACCATTTCATATGATTTGAAAAAACTAGCCCTATAAGCTGAGCTCAGATTTACCCCCAGCCTGAGTTCTGATCCTAGACACGAACGGATCCCTGATCGTCATCACGGGCTGAATCTAAATCATCAGAGACATGCATATCTCCTACTCTTCCTAACATCCCCCACTCGCTGCCTCTAACTCCTGGTCTGACACACCAAGAATATAGCTTTTGTTCCTGAATTATGAAGAGCCCTGTCACCAAAGTGAGCAAAGCCATCTCTAGGGGCTATGGAAGAGTGACCTTGGGAGGCCAAAGTATGTCACCAGGCTTGGCCTGGGCTTAGGAGGTTACCACTCCCTTGTGAACCCTACATCCCAAGGGGGCCAGAAAAGATCCTCCCTCTCCTCCCCCTCAGTGCAGGATCTGGCACAGGGTGACTAGGCTTCCTGGTATGTGTAAGGGGATGTGTGTCCATTTCCTTCCCAGCCCTTGTTCTCATCCTTTCTGGAAAGGGAGGAATGACCTGTGACCCTGCATTTCTACTCCTGAGCCTTCTTTTGCCACACACACATGCACACAAGCACACAAGCACACATACACACATGCACACAAGCACACATACACACAAGCACACAAGCACACTTCTCCTGTATAAATGCAAGCACCTGTTCTCTTCCTCGTTAAGCTTGACCTACAAGGCCCAGTGCTGCCCCTGTGCAGGCCCTCAGGAAACCAAGGGCCCTGGGAGGTGAGGACAGCAGCAGCCTTGCTGCTCTCAACCAGGACACAGTCACAAAGGTGCTAAGCCCGGGATCCTCTCTCCACAGGGACCTCGGTCACGCGTCTGACAGCAGTGGATGCAGATGACCCCACTGTGGGAGACCACGCCACCGTCATGTACCAAATCCTGAAGGGGGGCGAGAACTTCGCCATCGACAATTCAGGTCTGTGCAACTAGGTGCTGGGGGGCCACCCGTTAGAGGGTTGAGGGAGCAGAAATACTCCAGATGCAGATGCCAAGAGAAATCCAGCCTGACAGTTGTCACCAACTACTGAACCACACTGTCCGTGAAAGGGATTGATGTCATGCATATAGATGAGGAGAGAAGCTAGTTGGGAGGAACAAAAGCAAGACAGGTACTTAAAACATGGATTCAAGTCCAAGGAACAAAATCAAGACCTTGATATCCAAGTAGAGATCAAGGATCTGTAGAGAATGCTGGTTAGCAGGTCTTCACACAGGTTTCAATAGATCTGCTATCTAAATCCAGCTCTACTCACCCCTAGAGACCTTCAACAAACCTACTATTCTCTGTGAGCCTCAGTTACCTAATCTAAAAAGTGGGACTGCTTATATTCATCTCAAAGGGTAGCTGCAAAGTTTGGATTATAAAGAGGGCACAGCCATGTAGTTCTTTATGACTTTCTTGTTACAAGAAAAACTTCACAAACTAAGCTTAATAAACTTTAATTAAATAAGGAGCAATTAATAATCAAGGCACTTCAGAACCCAGATGCGCTCAGTCTAAGGCTACCACATGGGTAGATATAATTTCAGAACAAAGAAATTAACTTACAGAAACAGAAGTGAGGTCCAGAAACAAGTGGGTTGGTGAGAACTTGGATTTTACCTTATTTGGATAGAGGTAAACAGTTGGCCCCACCTGTGATTGACAGAAGCACAGCTCCCATGATAGGCTGAGCGTAGTCTAAAATTAAGTTTTTAGCTCATTTGCATACAAAGTTAGGTTGTAGCTTGTTGTGAAAGGACTCAGTCAAGTACAGCTGTTTCTTCTGACCAAGTTTAGTTTGATTTATCAGACTTAAAAACTTCAAGGTGGAAGCAAGAGGCCAGTTGAATGGGCTGGGGCACCTGTCTTTCAGAGAAACAGCAAATACATAGAACAGATGCTACCACATTCTATGGTATGCCAAAGCAGACATCACTAATCCATCACAGCATCATTTCATCTGTGCCTTTACATGCTTCCCAATCTTTCTCAATATAGTGTTCCAGGTCGCCAGGACTGTTGCACACTGGAATTGCTTTAGTTCTCTCTAGATAGGCCCCGGGCATACATACACTCTCAAAGCTTCCTGGCTAACATGGTTCTTGGAAATATTTTTTGCAGGATTAATTTACACAACCAAGCAAAACTTGGATCGAGAGTTACAGGCCAAGTATGAGATTGTGGTAGAGGCACGAGATGCTGAAGGCCTCCGAGGAGAATCAGGCACAGCCACCGTGCTGATCACTCTACAAGACGTTAATGACAACTTCCCCATCTTCACCCAGTGTGAGCCCCTCCCCAGGGCCCTGTGCAGGCGGGAGTGGGGATGTGTAGACAGTGATTTCAAGGGCAAGGAGAGGTGCCCTGAATCCATCCCCTCAACCACCTCAGGGTGAACCTAAGTCCCAGACAAATCATTTGGGAGCAGGAGGGGCCCTGTTTCTATCCCCGTACCACACTTCCAAGTCCATCATTCCTGGTCATAGTCATCTCACAGGCTGGGGGAAATCACACTTCCTGCCAGATATCACCACTGTGCCTGGAGCCAACCAGAAGATAAAAGCAGTTTCACCCGGATCCCCTTGGCTCAGGAAAACCCAGGCCCTGACTCTCAGGCTCTAGCTAGAAAATCCCTGTGAACCAGCAAATGGGTTTACAGCCCTAGCTGGGCCCTGACTCCACTCACAAACTGATTCTTCCTCTGAAAATTTCTGACCAGACCTCTTCCCATGTCAGGGATGGGGCTGTGTTCATTGCAGTCTCCAGTGCTAATGTAAATCAGAGGTTCACATAGCCCTAATATAGGCTGCTTCTCTGAAATACTCATTAGTGTGAGCCCCCGAGGCAAGACTTATCTCTCTTGTCAGTTGATTGGTCTGGCATCCAATAAGCACTTAATAACCACTTGTTCAGTGGACAGAGGAAAGGAGGGAGGGATAGACAGAACAGGCTTCTTTGCCTTGGAACCCAGAATCCCCGGGTATTCATGTCATCATTATTGCCATTATTTTACTGTACCACTGCCTGTATCACAATATAGTAGGATAAAATGCTTTGGCCATCTTGTTAACCCAATGCTGTTTGCTGCAGCTATGTACACATTTGCGGTGCCTGAAGACATTCGCGTGGGGGGCTCGGTGGGTTCTCTTTTCGTTGAGGACACAGATGAGCCTCAGAACCGGAAGACCAAGTTCGACATCGTGCAGGGCGAGTACAGGGACACCTTCACTATTGAGACGGATCCCACGCGCAATGAGGGCATCATCAAGCCCATGAAGGTTTGTAGGCCTACAATAATGGCACCAAACATGGAGTCTAGGGCTTACAGCCTTCACAGGACCTGCCCAGGAGCTAACCCTGAGCCAGAGGCCTTCAAAGGAGAATACTCAGGACCAGCTTGGCAATGGCTATGTGTTCATGGGGACTGACCCAGGTCTCAAGCCAGGTTACCCTCAAGCAGGCCTGGAGGTGATGATCAGGGTATGGCTTGGGAGGTGACCCCAGGAATCCCCAGGAGCAATGAGAAGTGAAGACAAAGGAAGCTAGTGAGAAGGGGGGCAAATGGCACTTGGTCTCATGAGGGGGACCCGGGGACCACATAGAACCCCTCTCAGAGTCACAGCATCTGGGGAAGGAGCTGGAGTGTTCATACAGCAGCACTTCCAGTGTGAACGGATCTCCGCTCCTGGCACACTGACTGCCCCGCACCTTCTGGGCTATCCTGCATCCCAGCCAGTTGAAAGCCATCAACAGGAAATCTGTGAGTGTCTGGGGACACAAGTGGCCTTGGAAAGTGGCTGTTGCTGACCGAAAAGCCAGACTGTATCTAGAGTATGAGGGAGAAATCCTAGAAAGGGCGTAAAATGCCTCCAGGGGGTCCCGAACCTGAATCCTTTCCCGGTGCAGCCCCATGCTGGAGACAGATGCAGGGAGAGACACACAGCCTCCAGAGTCCACAGAGTTCTCAGTGTGCAGCACAGGCAGATGCAGACACGAACAGAAATACAGCTGCTGTTTAATACTGCACAACAGTACTATGCAGGGAGCAGTCCCTTGTCAGCAGCGGGGCCTGAAGGGGGATCTGATCACCTTCTCATTGCCTTCTTGAGGAATTAGGAGTTTGCCACACAGGCAAGCAGAGGAGAACCCACTTGACCAAAGATATAAAGAAAAGACAGGTCCATTAGGACCTGAGGAGAGACCACAAGCCTGCGATCCACTTAAGAGCAGGACCATGGTTAAAGGACTGCATGTCCTCCATACGTGGCACAGGGCCCAGCACAGGACCAGGGCTCAGGTGTGGCCTCAAGACTAGTGAAATGGAACAAGAGTTGAAGACAGACACCAGTCCCAGTACTCCTTTAATGTTCGTGGTGATATCACTGTCCAAGTTTTCAGTGTCTAACAAGTGTCACCTCAGTACCACTTTGCAGGGTGGCTGTGCTCCCACATGGCACACGCTTGATTCAGAGGAGGTATCACTGTATCTTTCCCTTCTGCAGCCCCTGGACTACGAGTTCATCCAGCAGTACTCATTCACTGTTGAGTCCACTGACCCTACTATCAACCTTGCTTACCTGAGAGGAATCTCGGGCAGAAACAAAGCCCGAGTCACCATCAACATCTTGGATGTGGATGAGCCTCCTGTCTTCCAGAAGCACTTGTATCACTTCCTGTTGAAGGAGAATGAGAAGAAAAATCTAATCGGTTCAGTGCTGGCCAAGGACCCCGACAAAGCCAACCGTAAAATTGGGTAAGGAGAGCGAGCGTGTTGACGACAATGACAGTAACCAGACTCGCCTTTCTGTTCTTCTTCCTGCTGGTCTGATCCCAAAATTCAGAGAGAGACTGGCTCCTTCCACACGTACCTGGGAAGCGGCAGAGGCAGGACTGGTGCCTAAACTTCCCACTATTGCTCCGGGCCCACTGAGACCCCATCCTGCCGGGCACCCGCCCTGCACAGCCCCGGCTGTGCTCTGCTCCAGCCTGAGGGCCTTGTACTCCCCACAGCTCCCACATGTCTCACATGTCCCATTGACTTGACAATCAAAAAAGCAACCGATCAGGTGACAATCATATTTCATTCATGTTTTATCTGTTTCCCAAAACACTTCTACGGAAGTAATGTTTGATTCATATGTTGAAACAGCACAAAGACCTAGAAAGAAAACTGTGATAAGGGCCACTCCCAGATCATTCATGTAAGTGAGCTGATGTGGGCCCATCCCCCTCTCTTCGTGTCCACACATTTCTCCTGGATTTGTTGTCGTTTGTTTCCAAAGTTTGATTGTTTTCATTCCTCTTATCATGTCATGCCCATTTCATTGGTACATTCTGTCTCATCTGTTATCTGTTGCTGTAGCCTCATAGGATAGACCGGGTAATTTATAAAACTAGAATTTCATTGAGCTCACAACTCTGAATCCTGTGAAGACCAAAAGCGTGGTGCCAGCATCTGGTGTTGGCATTTGATAAGGGCCTTCATACTACATCCTAACGTAACGGAGGGCATCGCCTGATCAGAGGGAGAAGCAGATCTCTCTTCCTCATCCAAGAAAGCCACTAATGCCATCAGAGTGCCAACCCGCAGGACCTCATCTCACGCTAATTCTCAGTGGCCCTCTCCCCAAATTCCACGAACACAGAAGCTTTAGGGTGAGGTTTCCAACAAAAGACGGGTGGGAGGAGCACTGGCCATGGAACTCAAGGTCTTTCCTCTGAGATGCAACCCCCTAGCTTTGGTTTTGGACATGACCTTGCTAAGTCTTTTAGTTACCCAGGCTGGAATTGAACTTGCAATTCTCCTTACTTAGCCTCTCAGGGAGCTGGGATTACAGGACCAAGCCCCACTCGCCAACACAGGAAGTTTTGAACAACACATCCCGAGCATGATACCTGCTCATCAGTCTTCACTAGACCCCACTCCTCCATCCTCTGGAACCGAAGAACTGCTTCTGATTCATGTGCTAATAAGTGTGAATTCAGGCCAGTTTTGTTCTGTTCTCCACCAGCAGCCAGCTGTTCCTATCACTTGCTATGCACTAAGTTCTGTTTACCTGAGTCTATTTCTGAACTCTCCCTCTACTATTCAGTGGCATTCTGTATTGCAGCAGCTTTCTACTGAATTTTAGTATGTGTAAGATAATACCTTCCTCATTGTATTTTTATTTTATATAATTTTTATCCATTCTCATATATGCATTCTTTCATATGAGCTTTAAGATCTTCTTACCTAATTGTGTTTCTTTCCTTTGTGCTTTCTTCTTTTTTAAATAAATTGAGTTATTGGTACATTGTAGGAATACATTATGACCACATCCCTCGTTGGCAATTTGTACCTGTACATAATTTATCTTGGTTGTTATTTTTCCCATTGCCTTGCTGTCTGTGTTACCCACCAGCTTCCCTGTATACATATGTTTTGTTTCCATTCTTTTTATTTTACATTTCTCAACTGTAAGAGTTGTTTCTTGTCCCTCATCATTACTATAAAATATTTTACTATCATAGATATTTGGATGGATTATATATATGTTAGAGCTTCTACCAGTGATATTCACTTTTATCTATAAAAATGTTAAATGTTTTTGGGCAGAAGATTTAGCTCAGTGGTTCAGGCCCCTGCCTGGCAAGCACTAGATCCTAAATTCAGTCTCTGGTAACCACATACCTCAGTGCCGGGCATGGTGACTCACACCTTTAAGCACAGTACTAATAACCATATACCACGATGCTGAGTGTTGTGGCTCACACCTGTAATCCCAGTACTGAGGAGGCTGAGGCAGGAGGATTGCCTTGAGTTCAGAGCTAGCCAAGGCTACAAAGTGAGACTCTGTTTCAAAAACAAACATACACATACGCACACACATACATGCACCATTGTTTCTCTGTGTATGGTAAAGAAAACAACGCTTCATTTGAATTTCTCTAAAATCAGGTTTTTACTTTATATTAAGACATTTTTAGGTAAGTGTTTAAAAAATATAAGGATATCATCCACTTACTCTTTTTTTCTTTATTGAGTTTTTGATACATTTTAGGTATACATATGATCACATTCATCACTGACAATTTGTAACTGTACCTGTTATAACTTCTTATTTTTTACTGTTTCCCTGCCCTCCCTTCAACCCCTCTACTCCTTCCCAATACATAAGCCTTGTATTCTTTTTTCCCTTTTCACCATAAAATTTTTTCTTTCCTTTTTTTGCTTTTCTCTACCCCTCCTTCCCAAGTTCCCTTCCCCTTTGAATATTTTCTTCCTCTTTCATGATATCTATTATACATTTTGGACCTCATTTACATCTTCAATTTCTCACACTAGAAGAATGATATGGGGGCCGGGAGTTAGCTCAGTGGTTTCAGCACCTGTCTTGCAAGCGCAAGGGCCTGGGTTTGATTCCCCGGAAACCACAGACCATATTGGGCGCGGAGACTCACGCCCAGCAGCAACCAGTACCACATACCACACTGCCGGGCGTGGTGGCTCACACCTGTAATCCCAGCCCTCGGGAAGCAGAGGCAGGAGGATTGCTGTGATGTGAGTTTGAGGCTGAGCTCGGCACTGTGGTATGTGGTACTGACTGCTTCTGGGGTGAGTCTCCACGCCCAGTATTGTTGTGTGGTTTCCAGGGATCGAACCTGGGTCCTTGTGCTTGCAAGACAGGCGCCGGAACCACTGACCTATATCCCCAGCCCTGTTATTGATTTCTTGACAGCAGCTATTCTTTGTGGAGTGAATTGCAATCTCAGTGTTATTTTCCTCTGCATCTCTCTAATAACCAGTGATGTTGACCAATTTTTCATGCTTATTTGCTGATTGTACTTCTTCATTTGAAAAATGTCTGCTCATTTCAGATGCCCATTTTTGAACTGGGTCCTTAAATTTGGAGGGTCTGATTTTTTAAAATTCTTTATGTATTCTAGATAGCAGTCCTTGGTCTGAGGAACAGCTGATAAACACATTGTAAGTTGTCTTTTCACTCTGTTGGTGGTTTCTTTTGCTGAGAAGAAGCTTTTGAGTATGATGAGATCCCAGTTTTTTTCACATGCTCATTATGGTTTGTGTCTTTAACTCTGTTGATATACTGTATTACATTTGTTGATTTATGTATGTTGAACCATCCTTGCATCCCTGGGATGAATCCAACTTGATCAGGTTGTATGATTTTCTGGATGATCTTTAATATTCTATTTGCCATAATCTTATTGAGGATTTTTGTATCTGTCTTCATTTGGGAGATTGGCCTATAGATCTCTATTTTCATTGGGTCTTTCTCTGCTTTTGGAACCAGGATAATGGTTGCTTCCAGGAATGAATTTGGGAGTATTGCTTCCCTTTCAATTTTGTTAGAGTTTGAGAAGTAATGGCATTAGCTTTCCCCCAAATTTCTTGTAGAATTCAGCAGTGAAGCCATCACTAGTAAGATTTTTATTACATTTCCAATTTTGCTAATTGATATTGGAATGGTTAGAATTTTTATATCTTCTTCATTCAACTTGGGTAATTTATATGTGTCTATGAATCTGTCCATTTCTTCTGTGTTTTCCATCTTATCAGAGTAGTTTCCTAACAGTAGGAATTGATTATCGTCTGGATTTTTGCTGGATCTGTTCTGACTTCACCCATTTCATTCCTAGTTGCATGGATTTGAGCCTTTTCTTTCCTTTGTTTGATAAGGTTGGCCAAAGGTTTGTCAATTTTATTTATTCTTTCAAAGAACCAACTCTTCAATTCATTGATTTTTTTTTGTATGCCATTCTCTTAATCTCCATTACACTAATTTCTTCTCTGATCTTTATAATATCTTCCTTTCTATGAGCTTTGGGTTTGTCTTCTTTTTTTAGGAGTCTGGAGTTCAGCATTAGGTTGTTTATTTGTGCTTGCTCTGTTTTCCTAGTATGGGAATTCACTTCTATGAATTTGCCTTGTAGAACTGCTTTCATTGTGTCCCATAGATTCTTGTATGTTGTCCTGCCATTGATTGAATTTTAGAAATTGACTAATTCATTCTTAAATTTATTCAAGAATACTGGTTGCTCAGGAGGGTGTTATTCAATTTCCATGTGTTTATGAAGTTCTTGTAGCTTCTTTTGCTGTTAATCTTCAATATCTTTGCACTAAGGTCTAACAATCTATAGAGGATAACCCCCGTTGCTTTGCATTTACTTAAATATGTTCCATGAGCTAGTACATGGTCTATTTTGGAGAATAGCCTATGTGCAGCTAAGATAAATATATGTTTTGATTTTGTGGGGTGCAATACTCTGAACTTTATTAAATTCATTTGTTCAAATTATGGTTTAGTTCTAGCATTTTGTTGTTAATTTTTTTGTCCAGTTGATCTATTTATGATAGTGGATATTGATGTCCCCCACTATTATTATATTAATGCGTACTTGGCTTTTCATGTCCATTCATATTTGTTTTATATAGTTGGATGCACTGCTTTTTGGTACATACATATTTATGGATGTCATCTCTCCCTCTTGGATTATTCCCTTTACAAGGACGTAGTGGCTTCTTTGATTCTCTTAATCAGTTTTGTTTTGAAATCTGTCTGCAAATAAGATAGGCACTCCTACTCTTTGTGAATTCCTGTCCCATGGAGAACTGTTTTCCATCCTGTTACTTTCAGCCTGTGAACTCTTTCTTAATTAAATGTGTTTCTTGAATACAGTATATTGTTGGACCTTGCTTCTTACTCCATTCTGCTAGCCTGTTTCTTTTGATTAGTGAATTGAGTCCAACAACATAGATGGTTATTACTGATATGTGTTGACATCCTGGCCATGACATTTTCTTGTTGTTGGCTCTTTTATTATTTTTTGTATTTTCTCCCCTTCCTATTTAATTTCTTGCCTTACCTAATGGCTTTACTCTGTTGGGCCTCCTAGAGTTGTGTGCCTCATTGTCCTTTTCTAGGATATTGTGTAGAATGTTTTGGAGTGTTTGTTTGACATTCATGCAGTTTCTCAGGTGTTCTTTGCTATGGATGTATTTTATTTCCCCGTTGATTTTGAAAATAGTTTTGCAGGATACATCAGTCTAGCTTGGAGACTGTTTCCTTTTAGGGCTTGAAATATTTCATTCCAGACTCTCCTTGACTTGAGGGTTTGTGCTAAAAAGTCTGCTGTAGTTCTGATGGTCCTTCCTGTGTATGTGCTTGTTTCTTTTCTCTGTTTTCAATATTTCATTCTTCTACTATGTTTCTGGTATCTTGACTACTATATGTCGAGGTATGAGGATTTTTTAATCCTGGCTAGTTGGAGTCCTATATACCTCACTTATCTGTACACCAAATTCTTTCCTCCTGCTTGGGAAGTTTTTTGATATTACATTTGTGAACAATTTTTATTTTTAATGTCATTTGCACTATCTCCCATTTCTTCATTGACTTTGATCAGTTTATGTTATTCTTCTTTGCATCATCTGGCAGCTGCTTGACTGATTTCTCATGGTCCCTTGCTATTTTTAAGAAATCTTTCATTTCCTGATCACTAACTTCAGTCCAGTCTTCTATGTCTAAGTTTCTGTCCTCATATTGACTAATTCTGGTGACTAAACTTTCAGTGGAGATTTTAATCTCCTGGATTTATGTTTGAATCTATTTATTAGATTCCACTTGTTTCCTATGCTGAGATTCCATCATCTTCCTGAGACTCTCTATTTTTTTATGTGTCTGTCACCATGGTTGCTATCTCTGTTGTTATATGAGAGATTATTTCTGATTTCATTTATCCAGGTCCTCTGTTGTTGTTCATTCAGGAAGTCCAGATGGCTGAATTTCAGGTTGTTCCATCTCATTCATTACTCCCCAAATTTCCCTTTAGTGATCTGGAATTCTTGGTTTGGGTCTTTGTTAGGTATTTTCCCACTTCTATTTGTTTGATGTTGCTGATATTTTTGGTTTAATTCTTAGGTTGCTGCCCATAAAATGCTTATTGCAAATACTTTTCTCGCTAGGACTTAGAACCCTTAATTAATGGCTGTTTCCTGGGTTGTCCTCCAAGTATAATTGGCCCATAGGCCTTCAGTCTGTCATGGCCCTTAGGCAATCTCGGTTCTGGAACACAGGAAAGACATTGAAACAAAACAGGCACATCACCAGCCATTGTATTCCAGTGGGCTTTTACTGCAGAGACTTTCTTCGCTCTTGCAGGGGCTTCATTTTTCATGAAGGATCCTCAAAGAAGCTCTCTCTTTGCTGTTCACCACGGCTCTGTTTTCTAGAACTGGGCTTTAATGCCCCTGAATGCCTCTACTGCGCAGATCTGGATGGCCGGGGAAGCCCAGTTCAGCCCAGGGCAGAGCTTCTGGACTTCCTCCCTGCATAATAGTCCAGGTAGAACTGCTGGGCCCACTCACTGCACGATAATCAGGACAGAGCTTCTCGGTACACATTTCCTGTATAGGTCCCGCTGACCACCATACCACGTGTGCTGAGCCTAGAGACTTTACTACGTTCCCATTTTTTTTAGACAGTCTTGCTCTTTATAGTTCATGCTGGCCCTGAGCTCAGCCTTGAACTCACAGCAATCCTCCTGCCTCTGCCTCCCAAGTACTGGGATTACAGGAGTGAGCCACCATGCCCAGCACTTTGGTATGTGGTTCTGATTGCTGGTGGGTGTTAGATTATAATTTATCCCCTTCAAAAATACTGTCAGTGTGTTCTAACATTTAATTTTGCGGAGTCATCTAGAGTGAGTTTAATTTTTCTCTCTTTATAAGGAATTTATTTGTTCCCTGAGCTTCTGAGCTCTTCAGTTCTTCACGTATCCTGAAAATCCAGAGCACCATACATATTTACTTTCTTGTTTTTTGGGGGGGTTTTTTTGTTTTGTTTTGTTTTGTTTGAGACAGGGTCTCGCTTTTGTGGTTCAGCCTGGCCCTGAGTTCAGCCTCAAACTCACATCACAGCAATCCTCCTGCCTCTGCCTCCCGAGTGCTGGGATTACAGGTGTGAGCCACCATGCCCGGCACTGTGGTATGTGGTATTAGTTGCTGCTGAGGTGAGTCTCCACACCCAGTATTGTTATGTGGTTACCGGGGATCGAACCCGGGTGCTTGCGCTTGCAAGACAGGCACCGGAACCACTGAGCTATATCCCCGGCCCCCGTATTTTCTTTCTATAATTACTGATATGCCTGATATCAATGACATCTTTTAATGTATAGACTCAGCTCTTTCTTCAGATCAGTAAAATTTTCTCTTATCATACTTTCATTTCTAAAAGTATGTTTTTTTCTTAAATGCTTCTCAGGAATAGCAATAATTTTTATTGTATACATTCATCTCGTCATAACCTTTTTCCTGGTTTCTGGAAGATTTTTTCACATTTGTTATTCACAAATGTATTTATTATTACTTTTCATCTCTTCAGCTCCTGGCCATTGCCTACATATCTTTCCATTAATCACAAAAACCAATCCCAGTTGTGGTGCAGTTGATTAAGGTGTGACCTGCTTAACGCTGCTACTGGATCTCAGATTCCCCACTCACTCCTACAGCAGCAGCCTCACCCAGACCAGACATCACCTCACGCCGTCAGTGTTGATGCATGGATCTAAGCCTTTGGAGGAGATGAAGAAGGAAGCCAGGAGAGATCCTGGCAGACTTCTTCTGTCCTGCTGAAGATTTTGACTTAGTAAAAAAAAAAAAAATAGTGGAAAACTATAAAATTCTCTCTTTGGCAGATACTCCATCCGCAAGACCAGTGACAAAGGCCATTTCTTCCGAATCACCAAACAGGGTGACATTCACAATGAGAAAGAACTGGACAGAGAAATTTACCCCTGGTACAACCTGACTGTAGAGGCCAATGAACTGGATCCGAGTGGTGAGAAGCCCCATCTTTGGCTCTTCTTTTAGTCTTTCAAAATGGCCATGATGTGTCACTTGGGGTCACTAGAAGTATTACAACCTCTGCTGAAGCACACTTTGGCTGGGATGCTAGCAAGCCCTCATACCTGAGTGCTCACCTTAAGCCAGCAGCGTCTCATCCCCTGAGATTTTGCTACAATTTCAGAATCTCACTCCCATCCCAGGCTGAATCAGAATCTCATGCACATCACAGTCTGAGACGCACAGTTACAAAATTGACAATGTAGTATAGATGCTTCTGTGATGAAAATTACCCAAGGTACCCACAAGACACAGAGCTTCTCAGACTTCTCCCTGGAAGTTTTGATCCAGTGAGCAAAGATGGTGTCAAGAATGTGCACCTATCAGGGGCCACAGGATTCTTTTTGTCAAGGATGGTTGTGAAATGCTTCTTCAGGTTATAGATCTACCAGTTAAGGGGCTAAATTCAAAATCTGAAGCAGCTCTCTATGTGATATTATTAGGTCTACCATAAATTGTGTCACTTCTGACTGAGGCAAGGGCAAGTACCAGGGTTTTATACCCTTGACATACATGAATAAATCACAAACACCATCTAGAAGAACAAATGATATTCCCACCATTCCCAGGATCCCACTAGGGTCCAGAGAGGAGGATGAATTTTTACTTAAGTGATTCTCTAACTAATTAATGATTTAATGATAGTATTTTAAAAAACATATTTATTTAATTTAATTAATTTAAAATGCACTTACATTGTTTACCCCTTCATTCTTACAAGTCATGTAAATTTCCTCATATAAATTTCTTACGTCAGTAAACGTCCTCATCTATGAAGATTTACCACCTCCTCTCTTCCTCCACATTCCTTTATTCAGAACATCATCACTAGTCTGTCTTCCAGAGACCTATAGCTCCATCTTCCTGCAAAAAGTAATCTCCACCAGATAGCCCCACCAGGCTACATCCAAATACTTTCCACCTTTCAGAGGCCAGCGTCAGCTGAGCCCACTGTGGTAACAATGCCTTCTCTCTGCAGGGAATCCCACAGGCAAAGAATCCATTGTGCAGGTCCACATTGAAATCTTGGATGAGAATGACAATGCCCCAGAGTTTGCTCGGCCCTATGAGCCCAAAGTGTGTGAGAATGCAGTGCAGGGCAAGGTGAGTCTGGCTCAGTGGGAGGGAAAGGCAGCATCATGTGGGGCAGGTTGAAAGGCAGCCCCTCCAACCCACCTGAGATGCCCACTGAGCTTAATGGAATGCACAAGATTATCCCTATTTCACATATACAGAAAGTGAGGATTAGAGAGAATTCTGGAGAGTAGGTTAGCAGGGGTGGGGCAGGGACAGGACAGAAGTGCCTTTGTGAAGATCATCTAGTTTGGTGTTGCAGTTGAGTGGCAACTACAGTCAGTATGGTCTAAACCCAAAGTTTGCACTGCTGAACCCCAGACCAGCCCGATACAACAATGACCATCCCTTATATCCCACTTTCTAGCTAGTTGTACAGATCTCTGCAGTAGACAAAGACATAACGCCACAGAACGTCAAGTTCAAGTTTGCCCTGGGCACCGAAGACAGCAACTTCACCCTGACAGACAATCGTGGTGAGTATCAGAGCAGCGAGCTGGCTCTTGGCAGAGTTAGGGTGAGACTGAGTCCTGAAGCATTAAGATTAAGGGCCAGGCCAACAGATGGGGGCAGGACCCGATGGGGTTTTCATATCCCCGTGTACCTTGTACAACTCCTGCCACACACATAAAATTGGTTTATACAATGATCAGAGTCAACCTGGCCAGAGTGCCCAGTCCTGCAATACTGTGAGTCTTCCAAAGATGTCAGATCAAGAGGAATCCTGAATAGATACAGGATGCAGCCAGTCAGCTCAGCTCACTAGCCAGTGAATCAAGAGAAGACCCACATCCCAATCTTTGAGCCTCAGTGAAATTGTGAATTGGTATAAAATATGGAATTTTGAGGTCTCCCCCAGAATCCAAATACTGGAAATGTAGAGTCACAAATCTCAAAGATACAGTAAATTTTAATTCAGTTATAATAACTACTTAGCACCAGGACCTGGTGTACCAGTCACCGCACAACATAGCATATCTGGTCCACCAAAGTTCAGAGTTTTATGAGGTCGGTAGTGGCCAATCAGCTCTTCTAGAAAATATGTGCTCATTCAAGTGATGATGTTGAGTTGATTTAAATCCAGAGGTAAAGAAGCTTCCATGGCCTCTGAAATTTCCTCAGGCAAATAGAGAAAATCTTTAGCCCTCGGGAGGGCTATGTCTGTTCCTGGTTGCTGTCTTTGGGGAAGGGTAGGCACAGGGCCCAGAAAGTCAGGGTTAGATACAGGGAATCAGTATGGGAACCCATGAATGTTCCTGAGCTCCTGTGAATGATGAGGGCCTGGATGCACAAATGGATGACAAAACTGGTGGCTATGAGGTACTGATAGTCAGTGGCAGACACTTCAACACCCAGACGTCTTGAGTAGTGTCTTCTGAGAAAAAAATACCCAGAGTTCAGTGTTAAAAGAGGAAAAGTTAACCTCAGCCCATGGTGTGTAGAGGTTTCAGTCCATAGTCAGCTGGCTCTAAGGCAGGGTGGCAGGGCAGAAGGCATCACAGGGGGAAAACAGTCAATAGTGTGGCAGGAGAAAGCAGACAGCAGCAGCAGCCTGTCTTCTCTCGCGCCCCTTACACTGCACACAGGCTGTAAGCCTGTGTTCAGTGCCACCCAAGAGGAGCTCCACTATCCACATCCTTCATCTCGGTATCACGCCCTTAATCCAACATTCACACACCCTAATCCAGCCATTTTTAAAACTTCCCACTATGACCAGAAAAGGCTTTAGGGGGACAGATACACCTAGATAGAAACCATAACAAAAGTAATAAAAAATTATATCAAAAGTACCTGTCATCCCACTCCCAATGTCCATGTGAAATGCGCATGGTAGTGCAGCGGGGTGGAAAATTTTCATGCCTCCCCAAAGACACCCCAGATGTAATCAGGAGCCTGTTGGTTTCGGAGTCACTTACATTCTGAATGTCAAAATCTCGAATTTTTCCCATAGTGTCAATGGCATATAATTTATTTTCAATCATAATAGACAAGACTGAAATTAAATTAGGCAATGTAATTGGCCTTCATTTGAAATCCTTGACTTTTGACTATTTTTCTAAGTGTGCCCTCCTGTGTGGCTAAATAAATCCTTGAGCCATCAGCTTTACAACCTCCCAGGAGTGGGGATATCACCCCGCCTTTGTCCACTGCCACTAAATAAAAAAGTAAAGAGAGAGAGAGAGTGTGTGTGTGTGTGTGTGTGTGTGTGTGTGTGTGTGTGTGTTAGGAGGGAAATGAAAGGAGCAGCCTGAAAACCAGGCTGTTTGCAAAGCTCTTTAGTGGATTCTTATGTCAGGAAACCAGTGCCTGGAGCTGGGTTAAGAACAAGGAGTATGTGGACAAAGCACACGGCCAGTTGCAGGCTGCCCACCCAGGGAGCCCTGGATGGCAAATCCAGTCATTCTCTCAGTGCCCCAGGGAATGAAAGCATTGTTTCTACTGCTGCAAACGCCTTTATAACGATGGATTTTCAGAGATAGCAAAAACAGGTCTAGAAGCTAATGTTAAAAGATTTTTTCAGACATTTCCCAACTGCTTGTGAAAGTCTGAAGCAATAATGAGTCGTGCCAGAGAAGAAAGGCAATTGCATTGGGGTTGGAAGAACACAAGGGAACATATGTATCAGCTGCCGCAGAACAAGAGAGCAGGAATTTTACTTCCTGGTTCAGCCGTCCTTCCAGGCTAGGTCAGGGCAACTGCCCCAAATATCCCCTCTGCAAAGGAAAAGGCCTGTGTGCCCGAGACTACAACCAGACACGGGTGCCAAGGGCGGAGAGCTGCAGCGAGGGAGGCTCCCTGAGGAGGTGTGAGGGGAGGACGCTCCCAGCACAGCCTCACTCTGTGGCCTTGGTATATTACCAGATAACACAGCCAACATCACAGTCAAGTACGGGCCGTTTGACCGGGAGCATACCAAGTTCCACTACCTGCCTGTGCTCATCTCGGACAACGGGGCTCCCAGCCTGACGGGCACCAACACACTGACCGTGGTCGTGTGCAAGTGCGACCAGCAGGGCAAGCTGACCTTCTGCGAGGAGGCGGTGGCCCAGGCGGGCGTCAGCATCCAGGCACTAGTGGCCATCTTCCTCTGCATCCTCACCATCACAGGTCAGTGTCTTGTGGGCTGGGTCGGGGACACCTGGGGTCCGCACCCTGCCGAGCGCCGGGGCCAAGGCACCACCGCAGCCTCGGGACTCTGGGTGTGGGATGCAGCGTTTCACCGAGGGCGGCCTGAGAGAGGGGTGTACACGAGTGCAAACCCCTTTCCACTCTTCGGGCCAACTCTCCTTCAGGAGCCCACCACTGGTGGATAGCCCAGGGCTAGAGCACGTGCCTGGCATATGTAAGGTCCCAGGTTCGAACCCCAGCATCACAAAAACTATTAATAATAAGCTATGTTTGACAAGCACTCTTCCAGCGTCAGTGTGCACATTTTGAAAACTTACCATGTGCCAGATACTGTTCTAGGCCTTTATTTATATACAGCCTGTTTTTTTTTTTTTAATTTTTTTAAAAAATAGGATCCTATTCTAAAATGGAAAGCTTTAAGACTCTTAGTTTACATTGTCACCAGGGGTTTTCTTTCCATTTATAGAATTCTTCCAGTTTTGGTACTTACTGACTTTTCCTCCTCTAGGCCTCATGTGTAGTTGTTGTATTCCAAGGGCCCAGCCGGGACGCAGACACAGGGTGCAGTGGCTGATTTGGAAGGGGCTTCCCAGAGACCTTTTCAGGGAACAGAGAAGGGAGCAGCATTCGAGGTTGAACAGTCACTGGTTACCCTGTGGGAACAGCTGCCTCCCCGAGGGGCAGAGCAACATCAGCTCTAGCCCTGCCCACTGTGGGCCAGGTCTTCCCAGCAGGACCTCTCCCTCCCAGCGTCTCTATGACAGGAAGTCCACACCCAGATGGCCCTTCATTACCTTCATGGTACAGAGTTCACCCGTAGAACTTGGAGAACTCAAACATAAGCAGAGCAGACACATCATCATTTCCGCTTTACTAGGAAACTAAGGCTCAGGTTGGGGTCTCCCAGGGCACCCCAGCTTCACTACCTACATGAAAGCTTATGTACCTTGAGTTAGGACTGAGCCCAGGGCTAACCTAAGCTGATATGGGGGCTCTCTAGACCTGAGATGCTCACAGCTACACTTCAGCGCCTCCTGCCGTGCCCCTGCACCATGGCCTGACCTTGGTGTTCTGGACTCCGCTAGTTTAACCCTAGAACAGGGATAATGGCACCTATGCTGGACTGCACATGGTGGAACACCCTGTTAAACCCATTCTGGGGAGGCTGAGGCAGGAGGATCGCAAGTTCAAGCCCAACTTGGGCAACTCAGCAATTTAGCGAAACGCTGTCTTAAAGGATATTTTTAAAAACTGGGGAAGAGGCTCAGTATACAAGTCCTGAGCTCAAACCCCAATAGCACCAAAAATAAAATCTACCCTGAGTGAGATAATGCTAGCAGGTGCCTCGAGTTGTGCCAGGTGTTTGTAAAGTATGTGCACAAAAGAGAGGCCTCTGCTCCCACACTGGGGGACGTGTCCACCTGGCCCCGTTATCAGAGTCACAATTCAAAATTTTTGCACCTAAAATTCCAATCGCACCCCTGTCCCCATTTCTACCCCATCTGTGGTCCCCTGGCCTTTGGAGACGTACCTCTCGGTACGAGGGGACAGGAAAAGAGGATGAGTGGGTGCAGTAGAGTCTGCTGGAAGAGAAGGGACTGAGGAAGCCGGAAGCTGCGCCCCGCTCTCCCCAGACCTCTCCTCTTACTTCAGTCATCGGAGGCCAAGAGCCCAGGACAGGAGTCTATCCCGTGGGTGGGGCGTTGCGCACCGTCCCTGGGGTATCCCTGGATCCCCGGCTGGGCCCCGGGAGGAGAGATGGACAGGCCGCCTCCCGGAGCCTCTCTGACCCTCTCTCCCTGCGCGCAGTGATCACGCTGCTGGTCTTCCTGCGGAGGCGGCTCCGGAAGCAGGACCGCGCCCACGGCAAGGGCGTGACCGAGATCCACGAGCAACTGGTCACCTACGACGAGGAGGGCGGCGGCGAGATGGACACCACCAGCTACGACGTGTCGGTGCTCAACTCTGTGAGCTCTGGCGCGACCAAGCCCCCTCGTTCGGTGCTGGACGCAAGGCCGCCCATCTACGCCAAGGCGCAGAAACCGCCACGGATGGCGCCCAGGGCCCACGGCGGGCCCGGCGGGCCGGGGGAGATGGCCGCAATGATCGAGGTGAAGAAGGACGAGGCCGACCACGACGGCGGCGGGCCGCCCTATGACACGCTGCACATCTACGACTACGAGGGTTCGGAGTCCATCGCCGAGTCGCTCAGCTCCTTGGGCACAGATTCAACCGACTCTGACATGGATTACGACTTCCTCAACGACTGGGGACCCAGGTTCAAGATGCTAGCCGAGCTGTACGGCTCCAACCCCTGGGAGGAGCTGGTGTATTAGGAGCCTGGGGACCCGAACCAGAGCAGCCCAGGGCATTTGGACAGGGAGCATCGAGCCTTCCCGAGTGGCCCTGACTCCCCAGCCCAGCACCCCTTCCTGTGGGTGCCAGAGACCTCACCAAGCCCAGGGTAGCGAGCTCCAGGGACATATTTCAGTAATGGCTACTCCGGAATTGCCAGAAAGGGTGAGCTACTGTTCTCTCGGTGCTGGGACATCCACGTCACTCACCCTACTGCCACAGATCTAACTCAAAAACTCTTTTTGGCTCAGCAAGCACCCAAGGCAACCAGCCTGGGTTGAGCTGTGAGCCAGGTCTTCCTCTGAGGTGGCTGAACTCGCTGGTGAAGCTGGTGTGATCTTGGTGACTTGTGGCAGCGGTGTGGACAGTACGTCCTGTGGGACAAGACTCTGCAGCCCAATCCTGGAGAGACTGTGTCTGTCCAGCACCCGCTGTCTGGAGCTCCAGCTCTGCTGTGACCCTCACACTCTCCCAGGCCCCAGAGCTCCCAGCCTCCTGGGGCCTGTCAAAGGGGGGCCCAAGGCAGCTCCTGACCTTAGGTCCTACAGTGACCTTGCTATACCCACAGTGACTCCTTCAGCCAAATTCAGGGAAATGGCTTGTTGAACTTGAAGCAACTGTGAATTCATCCTGTAAGGACAGCAGTGACTAACAGTATCAGCGCCCAGGGCAAAGGCCACCTCCACATAGTCCGCATCTAGAGAGTGCTTGGAGTAGCTGAGACCCAAATCAGATACTTGCTAACACTCACCCAGGCTTGGTTGTGCAGGGCAGATGATTCTGGAGCAGAAAACGCCTCTATGATTTGGTCACTCCTGCTTTTTCTTTCTTGGTTCTCTACGTATCTCCAGACTTGGAGGGACCCATAGTGTGGCCCTCAGCGAGTGCAGCAATGCCCTTGCCCAAACACACCCCGCAGACTGCGTGGCCAAGCTTGTCATTTGCCTTTACGCCTTGTTTTCACGTCTCAGGGAACCACGGCAGATCACGAGGCCCTGCTGTACCCCAGCTCTGTAGCCCCAGCCTTCTGTACTGCTCCAAGAGAGCCGCGTGCAGAACTTCTCACCGCAAATGCAGCTTGCGGAGGCAGCAGCAGACAGAGAGTAGAGGAGACACACTCTCCAGCGTTCCCCGCGTGAGCCACACTGCCCACCTCGGCGCAGTCTCTCATACCACAGAGGACTGGAGAGAACACTGACATTATTTTTAACTAATCCTTAGTTTTTTATAATGAACTTTTTTATTTACTAATAATACTTACAAATTTCTAGCTCTGACAAACATAGAATAAGAGTTTGGCATAGTAAGCAGATTGTTATTTAGATTTAACAGTTTTTATTCAGGCTTTGTCATTGGACAAACAATTCCTGTAACCTTCTGCTTCCTGCCATTGTAGTGACTGATAACAATTGTATTTTGGCCACACTGGTGCATGAGATGTACTATTTTTTTTTATTCCTAAATAAAGAAGATTCTTGAAATTTTCCCATTTCCAGAGCTGATAGTGTTCATGAAGAATACACGTGCATATACAAACATCAATCAGCACCGTCACCAGAGGCAGGAGGACATTAGAGGCACCTAGAAAAGGGACTGTAGCAGAAAAGACCAGACCCTCACCCAGTCTGCTTCCTGTGTGCCCTGAAGACACGACCTCTGTTCTGGTGGCTGGGACTCCAACACCATTTGCAAATGGCAAATGAAGAGCCAACATCTCTCCTGGGCTTACATACAGCCCCACCCACGTGTGTGGGCTTTGAGATTCCCAGGAGTACGCTAGAACATTTCAAATCCTTTTTCTTTTTCTTTTTTTTGAGACAGGGTCTCGCTTTGTAGTTCAGGCTGGCCCAGAGCTCACCCTCAAACTCACATCACAGCAATCCTCCTGCCTCTGCCTCCCGAGTGCTGGGGTTACAGGCGTGAGCCACCACGCCCGGCACTGTGGTATGTGGTACTGGTTGCTGCTGGGGTGAGTCTCCACGCCCAGTATGGTATGTGGTTACCGGGGATCGAACTCGGGCCCTTGCGCTTGTAAGTCAGGCGCCGGAACCACTGAGCTATATCCCCGATCCAGCTTTTCAAATCCTTTATGGATGGACCTGCCTCAGCTTTTCCTTTTAGAATTTGAGGTCAGTTTCTTGTTGGAGCCAGCTGGGACAGATACATGGGAAACAATCACTGCCGGTTGTTTTTTACAAATGCCTTCAGGGAAAAGTGACTTGCTCTGAGCTCGAAACCGGGTCAAATAAACAGTCTTGCAAGTGGAGTCTCCCTGGGAGCCACCAGACAGGCGAAAAGATGGTAACTACCCAGAAACGGCTCCAGAGGCGCCCACCCTATTTTGTCGCTTCCAGAGCTGCTGGTCCTCATTGCAATTGGGAACTACTGGGAGTCAAGGATGCCACTAGATTTGGGTGCAGAAGACAGAACTAGAACAGGTTAAAATGCCACAAAGTTCACCATACCTACCAAAATGTGGCCATTTTCGTTGATTGTTGCCAAGCTTTGTGTTCATATCCAGAGTTTTGAAAAGTTGATTGTGACTGTTTTTGCCGGTATCATCACTGCTTTTATGAGGACAGGCGCTCCTCGCACCGCTATGCCTACTGACATCCCTCTCATAGGATGCTTTCTGAGCTCAGTTTTCCCACCTATCTGAAAGGCCTGCGCCCAGCTCACAGCCTGGGCGACCCCTGCGTCCAGGAGATCTATCCTGTACTGCCTTCTCTAACAATCCCCCCTCAGGACCCAGGCCACCGCCAGTTGAGACAATCCCTGTTGCTCCAACCCTCCCCATTGGAGCCAGGTGCTGTCTGGCTCTTATTTACCCTGAGGTAGAAGGAGTGAATCTCGTGAAGTTTGGCCCACTTCTAAATGTCGATGACTTTCTTCATCAGAGAAGAGTGTGATGTGGCCAGAGTGACACAGCCCATTAAAGGCAGAGTTGGGCTAGAACCAGCCGCCTCACTCCCAGGAGAAAAGGGATCTGGTGCAGGCTTCCACAGACCTGGACGCAGGAGTCAGGACCGGAACGCACCTTTGGTGCAAGTTGCACGAGTGGTGGAAGAAATGACCGCTAGGGGTCGTGCTGTGTCAACAAATGTACAGCGCTGGCCGGCAACCTAGGCGAGGTGAGTCCTGGCTGGCATCCTGGCTTAGAGGGCAGGCACGGGGGTATCCTGGACACCGACGGGGAAGCTGTGTCAGAAAGGAAACCGCGTGATCCGGCAGTATAACCTGTCGAGACCCTCGCTCTGCTCAGCGCAAGGCAAGGCTCTGCTGAGGAGACATGGGGACCTAATCCCAGCCCTTTCCCGGGCGCCTCCAGCAGCCTCGCGGATAGAGTCTCAACTCACAGGAGCAGCTGGCCCTGGCCGCTGGGTCCCTGGGCTTGTGAGGGTCACAGTGCACTCGATGATGTCTCCCTGCCTGAGGGCCCCTGCTTCAGTGTCCACACCCAAAATTATGGAATTTGAATTATTTATTTTATCCTTTTGTTTTCTAAAACCAACATGTATTTATAATCAAGAAAGTTATTTTAATGTTAGTTTGGAAACTTTCCTGTAATTGAACAAGTGAATTGATGAACAAATATTATCCTCAAATATATATATCTTTTTTTCCAGTACTAGGGATCGAACTCCAGATCTTGCACTTGCAAAACAAGCACCAGAACTACTAAATCCCCAGCCCTCAGATGTATTTTAAACATTGAAATTTTTTTGTTAAAAATGTTTTGGTTTTTTTTAGGTTTTTTGAGACAGGGTCTCACTTTTGTGGTTCAGGCTGGCCCTGAGCTCAGCCTCAAACTCACATCACAGCAATCCTCCTGCCTCTGCCTCCCGAGTGCTGGGATTACAGGCGTGAGCCACCACGCCAGGCACTGTGGTATGTGGTACTGGTTGCTGCTGGGGTGAGTCTCCACGCCCAGTACTGTATGTGGTTACCAGGGAATCGAACCCGGGCCCTTGCGCTTGCAAGACAGGCGCCAGAACCACTGAGCTAACTCCCCGGCCCTAAAAATGTTTTTTGAGTTCACTATGAATGCAAAACTTTTTAAAGTTAACTAAATTATTTTTTTGAGATAAGGTCTTGCTGATACCCAGACTGGCCTTGAACTCATGTTCTTCATACAACAGTCTCCTGAGTACTGGAATTACAAGCATGCACCACCATGCCCAACTCTAAAGTACTTAGGAAGTCATCACTTTTTGAAAAGTCACTATTGGGAAGCAAATTAACTTTATTATTTGTTTACTTCTGAAAAGCTTTCTTTGAACTTGGTCTGTGGTTCCTAAACCTTTTAGCCTTTGGAATTCTTTACCCTCGCATTTCCAGCACTTTCCAGATCAAAACAACTGCATTCCATGGGGGTTTTCCAGATAGGATCCAAATACAAGTTGGCATTGCTGCTCTTTCTCAAGGATGGAAGAGAAACAGATGAGGCCAACTGCGGCCCTTCCAGGGGTCACGGGCCACGTCTGGGAGGTCGGTGTGCGGACAGAGCCCTGCCAGGGGCACCGCGTAATGCAGCCCATGTTTTGCTGGGACATCGAGAATTGGGAGAAGTGGTCTGGAGTGTCAGCAAATTCAACACTTAGAACTCAGAGGCAGCGGCCCTAAAGAAAACACCGGGTGTACCAGGCAGGACTCAGGAGAAGACAGTTGCTTATACCTCATCATCGCAGGTTTCCTGGTTTGCACAGGAACTTCCTGGTGTTAGCTCTAAAATCCCGTGTCCTAGAAAGCTCAGTCTCGTCCAGGGGACCGGGTAGTTATGAGCACGAACTCCGGAAGTCGACAGTCCCAGCTGTCAGTCAGCAGCTTCCTCAGAAGTACAAGCAAGACGCGTCTTAACCTCGCTGCACCAGTTTCCTCACCTGGAAATAAAACGGGGTGATACTGTAAAGCCTGCTCGCAGTCTTTGTGAAATTTAAAGGAACTAAATCTTCAAAAGGGAAGAGTACCAAATCCGGCCCACGGCAGTCATTCCACGTTATCAGGAAGGAAGGGAGGAAAAGGCGGAGGGAGGAAGGCGGGCAGGAGGTGAATAAAATTACAGATTTTCATATTTTAGACGTTTTTAATTCTTTACTTTTTGTTTAGGGATCTTTATTGGTGCATTTTGGAGACATGTCATAAAGAATTTGTTCCCAGACATGATGCACCTTGCTGCTGCTTTTTTTTCCCATTTCCCTCCCCTCCTTTCAACACTTCCTCCCCTCTTCCTTTACAAAAGCTTCGTTTCCATTTTTCCTTCTATTCTCTTTTTTTCTAGCCCTTTCCTTCCTCCCCTCTCCCCCTTCCTTGTTTCCCTTTTCCTGTTTAAACATTTTCTTGCCATTTTAGATATGTTTACCACAACCATTTTCTAACTCTTAAAGGAAGGGTAATTCAAGTGTTGATATTTTCCTAGCATAAATACACAGGGACATAATGTACCTCCCTCATATTTTATCTCTGACTGACGCAAAAATATTCCATCCTTATTAATTTTTTCAGGAGCTTCTCATAAATCTTTAATTTAAAGTATCCTCCCTTAACACCACTCTTTGTCATCTTCCTTGTCGATTTTCTCTTTGTTGTCACTGATGAATTGGTGTGGAACCTAAGAGACTTGAAAAACAAAGCCACCCTAGGAAGACAGCATTTTCAATAGATTGTGCTAGATCAGAAAAAAATTCTGACCTGTGTGTTGGATCGTACATGGGAATTAAATGAAAAGGAATGAAAGATCTAAATGTGAGGCACAAATTCTTTAAACTTGTCAAAAAGAAAAATATTGGTGAGATCATGACTTGAAACGAAGCAGAGTTCTGAGATGACACCAAAAACTTCATTCATAAAGAGAAAAAATATTTTTGTAGCCCTGTGGATTGAACCCAAGTCCTTCCCATCAAGCTGCATCCCACCACTGCCCCTGACTTTTGAGTCAGAATCTCACTAAGTCACTAGACTGCCTAGGTTGGGCTCAAACTTGCAATCTTCCTGCCTCAGCCTCCTACAGTATTCGGATTACACACATGCCACACCATGCACAGTTTTGTTTTGTTTTGTTTTGTTTATTTGTTTTTGAGACAAGGTCTTGCTTTAGAGTTCAGGCTGGCCCTGAGCTCAGCCTCAAACTCACATCACAGCAATCCTCCTGCCTCTGCCTCCCGAGTGCTGGGATTACAGGCGTGAGCCACCACGCCCAGCACTGTGGTATGTGGTATTGATTGCTGCTAGGCATGAGTCTCCACACCCGTATTGTATGTGGTTACCAGGGATTGAACCTGGGCCCTTGCACTTGCAAGACAGATGCTGGAACCACTGAGCTAACTCCCCGGCCCCTACACACCATGCATAATTTAGAGAAAAACCTGGATGATCTATTTTCGCCAAACTAAAAACTTTTGTTCTATGAAAGACACCAGAAGAGAATGAAAAGACAAGCTACAGGCTATCAATATCTGGCAGAGTATATCCAAAATACATAAAGTGCTCTTCAAATTCAACACGAAGAAAGCAATGCAATTTTTTTTAAATGCTGAACAGATGCTTCATCAAAGCAGATACATGTATGGCAAATAAGCACGTGGAAGATGTTAGGCATCCCCAGTCATTGGGAGAATGCACTTTAGAACAACAGTGAGCTGCCACCAGGTGCCTATCAGAATGGGACTGGCAATACCCAAATGAGGCCAGAGTCTTCATGAAGAGGATTCAGGGGAGACAGACCAACTGGGACACTCGCACATTGACATGCGGGGCATGGAACAGTCCAGCCACTTCATACAGCAGTTTGGCAATTCTTATAAAGTTAGACATACACTTCCCATAGGACCTAGGGCTCATAATACATACTTGGGAGAAGAAATGACCTCTTTAATACACAAACCCAAATTGCTATCTCATAGCAGCTGTACTTGTAACATAAAACTAGAAATAAACCAGTCCTCAACTAGGAAGTGACACTGTGCTATAGACACTTCTGTCTCCCAAAATTTATACGTTGAAACCTAATACGTCATGTGAGGTTATTTGGAGGTGGAGATTCAGGGTAGGTGATTTAAGTAATGAGGCCAGAGTCTTCACAAAGAGGTTTGACGTCCTTATAAAAGAAAGCCCAGGATGTTCCCTTCCACCAAGGTGGATTCAGCTGGAAAGTTCCATCTATGACCCAAGAAGCGACCCTCAGCAGACACCACGTCTGCCACCACTTTGACCTTGCGCTTCCTAGACCCGGAAGTGCGAGAAATAAATTTCTGTTATCTTCAAGTCACACAACTATGGCATTTTGTTACAGAGCCTACTTGGAAAAGACAAATGAGTAAACCAACTTTGGTAAAGCCAGACAACAGAACACTACTGAGCATCACAAAGAAAACCTTAGGCGAATCTCATATGCATGGTGCTACATGACAGAGATAGATTCAAAAGACTAGCTGACGTGTGACACATTTACACACATTCTGAAAAGGCAAAGCTATAGCAACCAAGGACAGACAGGGATTGCTTGGAGCTGGGGAGGAGGGAGGACATGGCCAAAAAGAAGCTACACGAGAGAATTCTAGGGTGATGGAACTGTGGGTACCTTAACTGTGGGGGTGGCCATATAACTATGCATTTATCAAAATCACAGAACTGAACTCCAAGGAAAAGAATGTTACTGGATTAAATTTAAAGTAAATTTTTTAAAATAAACAACAAAGTTGTTGAAGGAATGAGCCATACTGGATCACCTTATCAGCCATCAGTGCAATGGTTACTTCTTCAGTATATATAAGGGTCTTTCTCTAATTAATTCATTCTCCCTAAAAAAAGTATATATACATTGAACACTGTGTCAATCAAATCTCCTTGACATCTCTTGACTCTCCTTCTCTCTTTCTCTGCTGTTCTAGCCTTACTCTGAGCCTATATCATTCTCCCTACTATGATATCTTGGGTCCATTTTCTGTCTGTACAACTAAATATGAAAATGCACAAAAGAAAGGATTTTATTTTAGTTCACAGTTTGGGGGCTGGAAGTCCAAAACTATGTGTCCCCATTGTTTGTCCTCTGCTGAGGGCCCTTTTGCTGTCTCACAACAGGGCAAAGAAGCCAGATGGAAAACAGGAAGATGCCTCAGGGCAAAGGTCACAGGTGGCCTCACTTTACAACACACAGCTTCTGGAGAGCTACTTGGGGTCCTTTGAGAACACGGATCACTTCCAAAGGTATCGATGACCACAGTGACTTCATCACCGTGGCCCCACCTCCTAGAAGTTCAACCCCTTGACACTGCCACACAAGGGACCAGGCCTACAGCACATACACCTTTAGGGAACACACAGACCCCTTCCAAACACAGCATGCAGTCTCCCCAACCTCCCAGCTGGTCTCCATGTCTCCAACCCATTCTGCAGCTCCTTGCTTACAGCTCCTCAGTGGAAACCATCAGGGACTCTCCAATATCACTTCACAGAGCCCGAAACCTTAGCCCAGTAGCCGAGGCCCTGTGTGACTTCATCTCTCTTCATTCTATCTCCTCATTGGCATGTCTGCCCTCATGCCATACTTGCCAGTCTTATTAAGCTATTACTCTTTCCTCAGACAGGGTAGGTTGTCTTCTAGGTTCAAATACTCACTGCCCTTTTACTGTGGGAGTTTTACATTTCTCTGACTCACTGGTGCCAAGCTCGGCCAACTGACTCACTCTGTCAAATAAAACACAAGTGAATGACACACGTGCCAGTTAAAACCAGCAACTTTAAGAACACATGCTTCTATCATCGCTCCTCTCTGCCAACAGCAATGAACGTATAACATGAGTTAAAAATAAACTTTCGTTGTCATAAGCCACTGAAATTTGGCAGTTATTTGTCACTAAAGCATAACTTAGCTTCAGTTGACTAAAACACTCCATGGGACTGTAAATACCATCGTTGCTCACTTTGTAACCCTGCACAGTACACAGACAGCTGGCACTCGGTACATATCTGTAGAAACGATGGACACAATGAGTGAGGGAATGAACAGGTGATCTCTGGGCCTTTGCACATGCTCTTCTCTCTATAAAGAGTGCCCATCTCTACTTCATGTGCCCAACTCCACCTAGAGACAAGCCTTAAAGATCTCTGTGAAGTCTTCCTGCCCATCCTTCCCTTCTCCCCAAAGCCAGCATATATTTCTGCCCTCAGAATAACATTTGTCACCCTGCCTTGACTTTAAAAGCCCTAGACACACGCCTAAAAGGAAGAAATGAGAGAGGGGAAGCTGTCGGTTCTTCTAAGTAGCCACAGCCTGTACCCCTCCAGGCCTTTCTGTGTGCTCCCCCTGCCTGGAGCACTAGTCTCATCCCTGTTTGCCTGCCTGACTCTCCTAAATCCTTCTGAATCACCTCTGCTTGTACCAAGCGCACAACCCCATCACAGTTAAGTCACTTCCTATCCCTTCTTCTCACACACTTAATACAGCTCTCCAACAAGGCCTTTCTTGGGGTATGGGGACCTTCTGACCTTCTGGCCCAGAGGCATAGCCTGCATCTGATTCATTACTATGTCCCCATTCCTAGAACTTAATTATAAGAGGAACAATAAAAATCAAAGAGGTCTTAGTCCAGCTAAATAAATGGAAAACTGAGTTGATTAATGGAAGCGTAGGATTCTCTTCCATTACCCTTGAGAAAAGTTCAGGTGTATCCCTGGAGGATGACTGTGAACACAAATGGGACTAACCCTTTGTCATTCTGGTGGCTTCCATCTTGGACCACTGCTCCTGTCCCTAACCCGTGGCCACATGACCCTATCTATGAGTGTATTGAGGTAATCCATGCTCCCTCCTCCCAAGTCACCGCCCACTTCCCCCAGCAGGCCTGGCGGGACCCTGGAAAGTGTGCACCTGACCAGCAGGCCTGGAGTCCTCTCCACCTTCCCATCTGTTACCAAGGGGACTAACACTGAGGATGGAGAAAGATATGCAAAAAAGTGGCGCAAACAGGGACTCACATCCGTCCCAAGGTTAATGTGCATGGCTAATTACATAACTGACCACCGATGTGATCAGGAATTCTGACTAGGACAAGGAGACAAACATCCAAGGTCAAGAAATTTCTACTGTTGCTCTCTCTCGCCCTTGGGCCTGAAAATTCCAAGGAAAGCAAAGAAGATGAGAGGAAGAAAGAGGAGCGCTGATCCAGAGTCATCCTGAGGGCAAGCTCCCACAGACTTCAGTCACCCGAAAACCAACCAGGAACAGAACATAAATAAAATGATTCTACGAAACTGATCTATACTCTTCAGAGGAGTGGAGGCCATGATAGCCGAGGAAGAATGAGGAACTGTCACCAACTGGAAGAGCCTGAGGAGACCCAACAGCTGTGAGCAACGTGAGATCCTGAATCAGATCCTAAAACAGAAAAAGAATCTCTGAGAAAAAGAAATTCCCATATGGTACAGTGTAAATTGACGGGTTTTGACCGTTGTATTCTGGTTATACAAGCTGTTGACATCAGGGCAAGCTGGGTGAAGGATATGCGTGGACTCTATGCTATTTTTTGTAATTTTTTTGTAAGTCTAAAATTATTGAAATAAAATGGTTGCTACATTTTGTCTTTTAAAGGATGTCTACAAAGGCTGCAACATCCCAGTAAGTAAGGATGACACTATTCCCACCAAACCTGGGAATAGGTTGCTGAAACTTGCTGAGTTGTCCATAAACAGCCTCTTTCTTTCCTGATCCTAGATATTATTCTCTCAAGAAAACCTACAGTTCTTCTAAAAACATTAGAAATTTCAAATAGCAGGAGGAGGTCTACAAGAAAGGACACACAAAGAAGAGGGCAAGAGGCAGACAGCAGGAACAGCAGGAATTTGGAGCTGTTCAGCACTGGCCACAGGCCGGAGCAGGAAAGGTGGCCCCTGCGCAGGCATCCTCCCTGGCATTCTGAGAATCCAACTCCATGTGTGCTGCACATGTCTATGGAGCCCTGCGCAGGACCTCGAGCTGTGGGTACGCTATGCACCAGACTCAGGTCATGCTCTCCAAAGAGAGGACAGGAGACGAGTATGTGCTAACACACAAGAAAATGCTATTCCTACCCTTTGCAAACATGACACGTATAGGGACACATGAAGGAAAGCTGTGTGGAGGAAGCCAAGGCCAGAGGAGCCTCTGAATGAGTGTTGGGTGAGCTGACAGGAGGGGACCGGTGGCCAGGAGGGAACTTAGAGGGTGGGCAGGGCTCTGGTCAGAGAAGACTTGACTCGTCTGCCATGGGGCGGTGAGGACTCCATCTGGCAGCCATGGCAGCTCCCAAAGGCATTCAGCAAGGTCAAGGCTGGGTGGAAGGACACTCCTGAGGTCACAGAGTGAGGAAGTGTTCTGTGTTAAAGAGCCTGAATCATAGAGAGGCTCTACTGAGAGCAGCCTGTGCCCTGCGTTAGGGCAGCACATGTGTGGCACTGGAAGGACCAAGACAATAGCCCAAATGGAGATGTCATTCCTCCAAGGCCAAGTTCATGAGCCCGCATTGTCCACCAGACAACACTGCCTATTCCCGCCTGTAGCTGAGCTGCTCCGACCAGCAATGGAATTCATCCCTGCACTGCACTACATTCAGGTGACACAATTAGCATGCTTCCTGGGAACAACTTCTCCCAGCAGCACTGCAAGTTCATTGTGGTCAGTTCAAAACAACTAGAGATCAAAACATCACATGGTAATCCACAAATATGTACCATATTCATGTTCCAATTAAAGAAGAAAAACAAAAGTGACAGACTCGGAGAGTGATCCTTTGGAATGAACCATAGAACGACCCATGCAGTCACATAGGTTTTCTGCAATTTTGTGTAAGCATACACCATCTCTTTCCAAAAGAATCAACGCCACTTAAAAACACGGCCAGAGTATAATATTCTAACAGTTAGCAAACATAGTCCTCGGATACATACACACAGTGTTTTCATTAAAGCAACAAACCAGCATAAAGGAATCATAGCTGTTGCAATTGGGCAGGGGGTGGGGGGGATGAGCTTACTGGTAGAAGGACAGGAAATACAAAGCCCAGGCTGATACTGAGAGACACAGGCCCGCCTTTGCCACAGGTTGTGGAGGGAAGAACACTGTTGCAAGATTCACAGTATTCCAGAGATGTTTAAAAATAAACAAAAAGAGAAAGAAAACTGTTGTTTAGAAGAATTGAAATAGTTTTGTTCCTGAGCCTGGAAAGAAATTTCTCCCACGGACCAAATAAATATTAGTTCCTTTCCCTCTGCCCTTCTGTTTAGAACCCCGGCCTCCTCCCTCATTTTCAGCCAGAGCCCAGCACCCCCGCCTCAGGTGGGCTTGGGCATAAAGATGGGACATCCTTTTTTGTTATTATTAAAGCATGGCACACATCCATCAAAGTGCATGCGCGTGCTGGTCAGAGAGTTGCACAAATAAATGCACGTGTGTGCCAGCACCGAGACTGGGAGCAGCGCTGTCAGCACACCTGAACCTTGCCTATGTCACTCCCACTGTAAACGCCATCCAGACTTCCAAACCATGGATCAGCTTTCCCTGTTTTGGAACTTTATATAAATGGAAAGACAGGCCATCTTTCACTCAATCCTGTGTTTGTGAGTCGTCCATATCCTTGCTTGTAGTTGTGATGCAGTCATACACGTCGCATGGAACATCCAGTCATGTGACTCTCATGTCAGTGAATAAGTCCATCCATTCTTGGTCAGAAAAGCAGAGGATTATGGGCTGTGTGTGGTATTTTTATCCAAGTTAACTCTTAATTAAGTGCTAAAGTTCAGGGGATGTCAATATCATTTTTGAAATTTTTAAATTAGACTCAAACGCAGCTTCTGAAAACTGTCAGTCTGACAGCCGACATGATTTTGAACACTGAAACCTATTTTTTATAACCAAAAATATTTCATTCCTGTGACCATGGGAGTAAGAAACAAATGGAAAGACAGTAAGATTCTTTTCTTTGCTCTCATTCAATATTTGCATTGGAACATTGGGGAGAGCCTCACTACACGGCAAGAACTGTACTAAACACCTTCCATAGATTATATTACCCATTCCGGACAAGAACCCTGTGAAACAGTGTCACACTATTACTCGGATTTTTCAAACATTGTCTGTTACCCAGTCTTTCATTCTCAGATTTCAGGCTGCAAATTCTGTGTGCCCCAGAAAGTTCTTGGGACTGATCTCCCCTTTTTTCTTGAGGGTTCATGGCCCTAATACAGCCAATAAAAGACCAAACTCTGGAGGAATGCAGACCTATCCAAAAGAAATTTCAAGCTTACTAAAGAGTAAAATCATGAATGTCATACTAACATAAAATGAACACATGTCAAAGACTTTATTTAACTCATTGATGGGGGAACTGTAAGATGGTAAACACAATTTTAAGCGGAATCAACACAGCATGTACTCAGGGTCAGCCCAGATCCCATCCTCCCCACAGGTATCAACTTAACTCACCTGTCCCACTTCACTTGCATCTCAATGGGTAAGAAAAGTCCACAAGATGACTAGCTTTCTAAGACTTACAGAATATATAGTAGCTCAAGACTATGACAGGTACAAACCCTATAAAAACAGATGGCATCTAGTGCTTCTCTGGTACCTAAAAGATGCCCTTCCTATAAATCCACCAGACAACACTTCAAAAATATATAGAACACTTCAAAAATATATGGATATATGGATATATACACGGACATAAAAAATACTCACAGACTATAAAAAATCTATACATAGGTATATAATTATCAAGGTTCCAGATATCTAACAAAAGAACAAAATACTGAAAGCAGTTAGAGAAAGGAAAAAAACAACAACACATACAAAGGGAAATCCATCAGGATCACAGCAGACTTTTCAACATAAACACTCAATGCAAGGAAAGCCTGGAGTGAAGCGTTTCAAGCCTTGGAGGAAAACAACTTCCAACCTAGACTGAGGTATCCTGCAAAACTATCTTTCAAAACTGAGGGGGAAATAAAATACTGCCTTGACAAAGAACACCTGAAAAACTTCACAAATATGAAAGCTGCATTCCAAAACATTCTAAAGAATATCTTGGGGGGAAAAAAAACAATGAAAGTTACAAACCCATGAGACCCAACAGAGTGAACCAATTGGGCCAGACAAGAAACTGAATGGAAAAGGGCAAAAGTATAGAATAAAAGCACCAAGGACAGGAAACCATGATAGCTCTAAGTGTGTTCATATTAGTCATAATCACTAATGTCAATGGACTGCCAGTTAAAAGACACAGACTAGCAGAATGGATTAAGAAGCAAGATCCAACAATCTGCTGCATACAAGAAAAACACCTAATTCATAAAAAAAGCCACAGACTGAAAGTAAAAGAATGGAAAACAATTCTCCATGCAACAGGAAACTACAAAAAAACAGGAGTGGCTATCCTGTTTGCAGACAAAATAGATTTCAAACCAAAACTGATTAAGAGAGACAACAAAGGTCATTATATCCTTGTACAGGGAACAATCCAGGACAAAGAAATAACAATCATAAATATTTATGCACCAAATTCTAATGCATCCAACTATATAAAACAAATATTAATGCTTTTGAAAAGCCAGATAAGCAGTAATACAATAGTAGTAAGGGACTTCAATATCTCACTGTCACAGACAGATTAACTGGACAAAAAGTCAGTAAGGAAATACTTGAACTAAACCAAACTTTTGAACAAATAGATTTAATAGATGCCTACACAGTATTTCACCTCACAAAGTCAGGATATACGTTCTTCTCAGCTGCTCACGGATTGTTCTCCAAAACAGACCACATCCTCATTCAGGGAACAGGCTTAAGTAAATGCAAAAGAATTGAAGTTATTCCCAGAATACTGTCTGACCACAGTGCCTTGAAATTGGAGCTGAATAGCAAAAGAAATTCCAGGATCCTCACAAACACATGGAAATTGAACAACACTCTGCTAAACAACCAATGGGTCACAGAAGAAATTCAACAGTTTTATAATTAAATGATAACCCCAGTACAACATACAGGAATTTATGAGACACAATGAAAGCAGTTCTACAAGGGAAACTCCTAGCAGGGAACACCTATCCCCCAGAATGTACAGAGCAAGCTCAAATAAACAATCTAATGCTGAACCTCAAGTTAGTAGAAAAGAAGGAACAAGACAAACTCAAGCTCATACTACGAAGGAAATTATAAGGGTCGGAGCAGAAATTAATGCAACAGAGACTAAGAGAATGATACAAAAACCAACAAATTAAAGAGTTAGTTCTTCTACAGGATAAACAAAAGTGACAGACCCTTAGCCAACAGTATTCAACAAAGGAAGGAAAAGGCTCAAATCCATGACATCAGAAATAATAAGGGGGAAATCACCACAGATTCAATGGAAGTCCAGAGGATACTAAACACCTACTTTGAAAATCTGTACTCCAAAAAAATGAAAAACGTAGAAGAAATGGATAGATTCTAGACACATATGAATGTGTTCCAAACTTGAACGAAGAAGATATAAAAATGTTAAACACTCCAATATCAATCTGTGAAATCGAAAATGTAATAAAAAATCTACCAACAAAGAAAAGCCCTGGTCCTGACAGCTTTACTACTAAATTCCACAGAACTTTTAAAGAGTTAACGCCACTACATCTCAAGCTCTTTACTGAAACTGAAAGGGAAGCAGTACTTCCAAATTCATTCCTGGAAGCAACCATTACCTTGATGTTCAAGTGGAAGATGGAGGGAAATGCACACTTAGGGCTGAAGCCTTCCTCAAAGGACTCACTCAAAACGATTTAGTCTACACCACCACTCCCACAAAACACATACACAGTCTTGCCAGCAACGATGGTTTGCTTATAGGTAAAACCACTGAAGATATTGCAATATCTACCCTACAGAGAAGGACCAGCGAATTCTGCTTAGGGAGACCAAGGTCATCCTGTGTACGTATTTTTAGCCTGGGAGGATTAAGAGCCTCCAGTCCTTGACCCCTGGCCCTACCCTGTCTCCTCTTTTCTCATCTTTCATTTGTTCATCAGGAAAATAAATGTAGTGGAACAAAGGGCCTCTCCAGTCCACTTTCTCAGGACACTGTCAGAACATTCCATTTGCTCTACTCCATCACCTGTACCCTACAGATGACCCCGTGACAGTCAAAGATGAGCTGGGATGTGCCAGTCTGGGTCCTGGGAAAGGCAAGAAAAGCAGAGGAAGAGGGAGATTCCAGAATGAACAGTGCCACAGAGGCTGGAGGGAGGGGTCCTCCGCACCACAGCCCTAATCACACAGCTGCCCCTAGGCACACTTCCTGTCCCCAGGAAGCTCCACCCAGGCGTCTGGCAGAGCCAGGGTAGTGAGGTTTGTCCACCAAGGAACCCGCTCTGCCCCACCCTGCCTGCAGGACTCGTACTTCCCTCCACATCTTCCCCAGGGCTGCTCTGCTGCCCGAGGTTTCTCAGCTCTTAGTCATCTTGTCTGACTTTGAGAACCGCTTTCAAGTAGCTTTTGGATTTTGAAACCTGGCCTTGAGTCTTCTTATCTCTTTAAACACCATTTTGCTCATCAAGAAATCAGAAGAGGGAAGATAAGAGAGACAGGTAACAGTGTAGTTCATCCATTCATCAGATTTACCAAGTGCCAGTCGGACCGCACTGGAGACTGCCCTCGTGTGAACCTCCCCTCAGGCAGGTAACTACAGATCACCCCAAAGTAGAAGGGTGCACTAAAGGGGGGCCTTTACAGTAGTGAAAAAAAGGAAGCCTGGAGAATGGAAGGGATTTGCCCAAGGCCGGGAAGTAGGGAGTGGGCAGAGTGGTCCTGGAAATCAGATCCCTTCCCTGAGCAGGGCATCACCCCAAAGCAGGCCTGTCTGCCAGGGCTGAGCAAGACACGGGCACAGGGTGGGTGAGGGAGAAGTAAAAAGGCCTGCAGCCCACTCTGACTGCCTGACGCCAGGACCCCAGAGCTCACCTGCTGCCTGCTGTGCCCCGCCTTCCGCCCCCTGCCTGCGTACTGCCCTTTGCTCACCGGCCCTGACATGCCCCCCCCTCCACGGGCCCAACCTTGCCTCTGTCCAGCCTGTCTGGCTGTTCTTCCCTGATATGCGGTTGGTCCACCCCGCTCTGCTTGTGCCTGTACGTCCGTTCTCCGCTCCCGTCCGGGTGTCTGTCCTCCCCTTCCGTCTGGCTGGAGCGCTGGCCTCCTCGCCGCCCTGCCCCGCCTGCGCTGCGTGGATATCTGCGCGCACAGGGCGCGGCGCGGCCCTCCCCTCCCCGCCGCGTCTCAGCGGCGACCCGGGACGCGACGCAGCAGTGCCAAGGCCCCGGGAGCCGCGCCGCCGCCGTCCGGGGGCCCCGCCGTGACGGCGGTGTGGGCGGAGGCGCGGGGACACAGGCGGCCAGGCGAGGCTGCGGTGCGGCTGCGGCAGGGCAGCGGGGCCGGGCGGATCGCTGAGCAGCGGCCGCCGCCGCCTTCTCGGCCGGGATCGCGGGCGGCGGGTCGGCTCGGCCCTGCCCGGCCTCGCGTCGCCCGCCCCGCCCCGCCCCGCCCCTGCGCGCCCCCCGCGACGCCGAGCCGGAGCGCAGCGCCGCCGAGCGGGACGGAGCGGGGACGGAGCGGGAGCCGGAGCGGGAGCCGGAGCGGAGCCGGAGCGGGGACGCGAGCCGGAGCCGAGGCTGGAGCCGGCACTGCGGCGCACGGAGCGGAGCGCGGCGTCCAGGCCGAGTAAGGCGCGTGGGGCCGGGGGCGGCGCCGGGAGGGGCGGGAGGGTCCTGGCCCGCTTCCCCGGGCTCTGCGGGCCGCCGGGGGCGCACACACCGGGGCCGCGCCGCGCGGAGCCTTGGCGGGCGCGGGGCTGGCGGGCGCGCGGTCCGCGGAGCCGACCGGGACTCGGGACCCTGGGACCCTCCGGCCCGAGTGGCTTGGACAGGCGAGACCGGTGGGGGAGGGGGATGTCCCTGGGACCCGCGCCCTCGGTCCGGGGAAATCCTGAGCAATCGACTCGAGAGAGAAACTAGGGGGGAAAGGGCACGGCCTGGGGTTTGCAGAGTTTGAGCCCTAGCCCTCCTCCCACCTGCCTTGAGCCAGAAGTTGGACCCTCGGACGGGAGGGTCACTCTTGCCATGCCCCTGCTTGGTGCCCACGGCGCTGGCCTGCCTCGACACCCGCGTGGAAAAGGCAGCGCCCTGCCACACCTTCGCTTTGGGGCGGACTTTGCTGCACGCCATAAGAGGGACCCTAGGCTGACCCTTCCCCGCCCCTGGCCGCCTCTGGGGGCCGCTCCTCTGTCCCCCACACGCCTCGTGGCCTGGGAGCTGTCACGCGGTGGGGACCTGGAGATGTCTCCCTGAACCGCGTAGGTGCCATCGTGGGTGGCCAGGCCCAGGGTGGGAATGAGAGGGCACAAGTGACAGGTGAGAGCAGGGGCTCCGTGCTCTTGGCCCTCAGTGCCCCAGGAGCACCTGCTGAGAGGCCTCGCTCACTCGGTACTCTGCTCGAACATTCCAACTGTTCCCCTGGAACCAGTGACTTCACCCTGCGCCTGAGCTTCCTCCTCTGAAAAGTAGACAGGATTTTGTTGTGAGCAGAATGTTTAAGGGCTCTGGAGCCAAGAGGCAGACTGGGCTGACCTAGCTGCACGACCTCAGGCAAGACACTTAACCTCTTTCAGCCTCATTTTCCCCATCTGAAATCTACGGAAAGCAAATTGGAAAGATGAAGTGGAATTATTCTCCTGGGGTGCCATTTGACCACAGGTGTCATTTTATGAAGTGTCCAGTGCCAACAGATGCTGAGGCAGAGTGATTTTTCCTGCTGCCCCACCCCTTCCGACAAGATCTTTGAATCCCCCAAGTCCTGTTCATGTCTCATCTTCCACTGTCACCTCCAGGTTGGAAAAAGCTCGTTGGACTGTGAGGTCCTTTTCCTCTGTGCCTTGCCTGAGGTCCACGGCCCCAGCAGATGACCCAAAAGACTGCTCTTGCTCTGCACTAGGGATTTTACACAGCGTCCTTTCTTTCAGCTTGGGAGCACGAAGAGTAGGATGGTCTTCCCCGGGGTTGGTTAGGCTGTCAGGTGGCTTGGACGTGCCACTGGTATTGGTTCAGAAGGACAACAGGGAGAGGAGGGACTGCCACCAGGCCAGGGAGACTGCCAAGAGCGCTGCAGGGAGCCAGCCCCAACTTCTTGCTGCCTGTAATATGGGCATCCAGGAAACTAGCCACAAAGAACCCCAAGATGGCAAGCCCAGAACAGAAAGATCTGGGGACTGGGAGGTTAGAACTGAAGAGCTAGACAGTCCCCGGGGAGTGATCTGCCTGATTTCTGCAGCAGGACCCTCAGAATCAGAGCGGAGGATGGACATGGGGCTTCTTGGGGTGGCACAGAGGGTGTAGCAGAGAACTAGCCCATGGGCACTTAGGTGGGTTCCTGCCACCTAGCTGGTCAAAACAGAGGGTAGAGGAAGAGTCAGGTAAGGAAGCAGGTCCACATACTGCCAGGTGGGGACCTGCCAAGATTGCCAGCATGGCTGCCTCCTCGGGGCTCCTTCCACATAGAACCCCTCTCTCTCCCTTCCCTTCTCTTCCCGCTCACACGCCAGGATGTCACATCCCTGCATCTTCCACAGCCCTTTCTCCTCATCTTCCCAGAGGAGTTCACCAGAAGCTAATTGGGTTGTGTCTACTGGTTCATGCAGGATTTGGAGCACAGCTGATAGGGAACGTCAGTCTTTGAAAGTCACAGCTGGATGGCCCCAGAGGAGTTACCTGAACCCTTGCCCTAGAAGCACACCGAGCTCAGGGTGAGGGACAGGAGGCCACAAATCTACTTGCAGCTTCCTAAGGAGAAACTGAGGTCTGGGGGGCTCCAGGGTATCCTGGCAAGTGAGTATAACATAGCACTGTGGCTGGGGGCACAGGTGCTCAGGGCTGAATGCCTGGGTATGCAGCTTGATGCTGGGTGCCGATTTCCCTTTTACAACCTCAGGGTAATTAAGAAATGAGAATAAATGTTACACACCTTCCAGGTGGCCATGAGGGCTGAAGAAATGGCATGTGGACAGCACGTAGCAATGTCCAGAGACCCTGCCCTGGCTGTGTCATGAACAGGCTCTATACATACACACACACACACACACACACACACACACACACACACACACACACACATTTTCTAAGCACAAGCATTTTCTCTCTAACTTACAGTAGCTCTCTGAGGTGGGAGGGAGGTCCACATATTTCAGGGAGCACCTCTGCTAGGTAGAGTACTTTAAACGTCACTATGACTCATCAGAATTTGGTACGAGTTTGTAAAATTGATAACATTATAACTTCGATGACGTATCCTTAGTTATTGAGATGACCCCTCTGTGGAGATCGTTAGTCATTTTTGTGTCTGGGAACTGAAAAAGGATATGTGCATTGTCCACAGGCTATCAAACGTTGAGACACCTTCATTATTTTTCCTCCTCAAATAATAATCAAACTGATTTAACCAACTGGTTGATTTAAAAGAGATGTCTCTCATTCGTTACCTACTCCGTTCTGTTCTTCTTCATTGCATTTCTCACCCCAACATCTATTTGTTTTATTCAGTCATTTATCACCTTCCCTCACCAATCATGCGAGGTTCACAAGACAGGGACCTTGGACTGTTTTGTGCCCTGTAGGACTTAGCATCAGATGCTTGGCAAATTTATAGTGTCTAACAAAAACAAAGTCTATTATTGTTATTATTTTTGTTAAGTGTATAGATTGATTGCAAACAAAACATTACGGTTCATGGAAGAAATCATCCCCTCAACTGTTTGGAATATAACACTTGCTTAAGCCAGGCATGGTGGCATGTGCCTGTAATCCTGGAACTCAGGAGGCTGAGACAGGAGGACTGCAAGTTCAAGGCCACCTTGGACTGCATAACGAGTTCGAGGCCAGCCTGGGCTATGTCATAAGATCCTGTCTCAAACACAAAAGCCAAAGACTTGCTCACACATCAGGGATGAAAGTTAAAAATGTTGAAGATTATTTTTGTAATATTTTAATAAGCCTTTTTATTACTAAGTTTAAAGACAGATTCACTTTTTAAAATATTTTCAATAACATGACATGTTCAAAAGGCAATTAAATTTGCTTTACATTTTTCAGTGAGTTAAATTTCACTGACTTATTTACTGAATTGTTTTTTTATTTAGTTAGCATGGAAGGTTTTTATCCAAAACTTCATTTTAATTATCTTTTATGTTATAAAAGTAATACATGTTTGTGCAGAAGACTTAGATTGTAAAAATATAAAGAACATAAAAATCCTCCTTAATCCCTCCTCTGTCCAGACAGCCGGAGACTGTGAACATTATATTCAATCTCCTTTCTCATCTTTTGCTATGTATAAATCTATTCTCTAGGGTTTTTTCTTTTACAAAATAAGGATCGAGCTGTATGCACAATTCTATAACCTGATTTTGTAAAAGCTTGAGGTTTTTTTTAAATTTCCTTTTAACATTATGCTAAAAGTCTTTATGTTATTAAAGTTCTGAAAAAAAATGATTTCATGGCCCCATTATAAGTGGGTAGCATAATTTGCTTAGTCTCTCCTTTCTTATTGTTGGTAATGTGGAGATCACCGCTTATATTTCCTCTCTGTAAATAATGCTTGTGTCTCTGTCAGAGGCTTTGGAGGCCTGAACCAAGCTTCTTTATCTTTTGTCAGGACTTATTTGTGAGCTCACCCATGGACTGGCATATGCCGGTAGGTAGGAAACGAAGCCTTCTACGCTGGGGCCACAGTAGTGGCGGGAAGGGGCAGCAGCTGGTTCTGTAGAGGGCCGCTTCAGGTAAACTAAGGCAACATGGAGACCCATGAACCTCCAAGCACATCTGGGCCACTCTGATAATACACACATGTGGCCAGATGTTGCTTGGAGACAGAAGTCCTCCTTGCTATAGACGCTGTCTCACCCCCAGATCCCTTTTCTAACATGAGGACCAAGTTGCCTGTTAGCAAACCTCAGGGCCTCTGATCTGTCTCTCTGCGATTGTTTTTACTTTTTTTTTTTCTTTCTTCCACTCCTGGATTCATTCATCCTTGCATTCAAACAAGGACACACATTGCATGATGCATCAATACTTGCCAAAGAGTGTTCTTCTTCACTGGGAAGTCCCCAGCTGGATGCCAGCCTCACATACAGAGCTGCCTGGGACAGGAGAAAAGATTTTCACTGCTTGGGGCCCAGTCCACATGATCTACGAGTTAGACACCATCTGGCTCAGGTGGACACAATACACCTCGCCGAGGTCCCCGGATTCCTGGATCGCTTCTGCCTCTGGATTGTCATGTGCCCACCCACAGGTCCATGGAACCAGAAGTCACTGACACCCTCAGTAGTTGCCGAGCACTCCCTGTGTGCGGGCACTGTGCTAGGTGCCAGGGGCACAAAGGTACTCCAGGCCATCTCGACTCCCAGTCTCCATCTTCCCATCTCCGTCACCTGTTGGTCACTTAAGCAGACGCAGACATGCTGACACGTCTCATTTCTCACTTTCTGCCTAGACCATCTCTCCCTCAAATCCCCCACCCCCTGCATGCTCCTGCCTCAGGCCTATGCCCTGTCCACTCCCTCCTCCTGAGCCCCCTGACCCCTGCCACTGCCGCCTTCCCCACCCCGGGTATTGGGCTTCCTCTGGCCTCTGCTTACCTGGCCCCATCTCTGCAGCTGTTGAGACTGAATGTGCAGTCTCACCTGCACAGCTGCCTCCGGTCCGCCCCTCCTGTCATCAGACATGCTTCTTTCCCATCGCCACGTGTCTTACCTCTAGTGGCAAAGTTCCATGAGCACTAGAACCTGGCACTTAGGGACTTGAGTTAGTGCTAGATCCAGGGAGGGCAGCCTCCCTGTGGCAGACCCCGCTGACTTCCTGCAGCCCCAGTCCTGAGTCCAGCCCCCCATGCTCACTCTGAGCAGCTCCACCCAGAGCCTATCTGCCCCTTCCCAGGAGGATACAAGCTGATTTTGTCACTTCTCTCCTTAAAGTCCTCCTTGGATCCTTCCCGGGGCAGGCAGCTCACTGCCTCTCCACCTGCTTTATTCTTCTGAATCTCAGTTGTCATCCATGCAGTGAAGATTTGTTTTAAGGATCCAGTGAGCTGACTAGGACCCAGGAGGACATCACCCGGCCTCAGTCACAAGGCCAACCACACCTACAGCCCCTCCCTGCGCCCGCCCATGAGGCTATGCAGGTCTGCACTTGGGGCTCCTGGGCACTGCACCCCAGGAGAACCAGGTGCCCCCACCCCTTCACACGCTCCCTCTGTGCAGGTCTGAATGTCACCATGAACCAGAGTGGAGGGATTCCAGGAGCAGGGACATGAAGGAGAGTACAGATGACGTGAACCTGCCACACACCATTCAGCCGCTTCAAAGCCTGGAGTGCCGCCCGCCCACCCCATGTTCCCAGCCAGACAATCCAGTTGGAGATGAGTCACCATCAGGAACAAGCTTCGGGTGCTGGGCTCAGAGAGAGGCAGGCAGGGGAGCAGTGACCTGGGGCTGTGCCCAGAAGCACGGCCCAGCAGCAGGGTGGGCCCAACCCCGCCCCCACCCCAGCCAGCCCCCCTCTCATCCATGTGCCCACCTGCCACTGCCCTTGTCAGTCTTCCCAGCTCTGGTCCCACAGAGGGAAACTAGAGAGGACACTTGCTTACGTCGGTGCCCATAGCCAGCTCCTTTGCCTTGAAGACTTCAACAGGTCTGACGCCACTGGGAAATGGCTTTTCTGTGGCCATGATGAAACCCTCCAGTGGGGAAAGGAAGGAAGAAGTAGATAGATGGAACATCTAGTTTCTGCTTTTGGATCCACAGAGCCTGTTTTATTGTTCAAGGATTTTGTGGAACACATTACGGGCAGTTGGTAAACACATCCGTGGACATCAGCGGATGTGTTGCTGGGCGACTGCAGCCAGAGGCTGTGTGTAAAGTGCTGATTGTGTTGCAGGATGCAGGGAATGAGGTCCTGGCTGCTGTGGGCATTGCTGTCATCAGGGTGACCAGATGTCTAGGGAGAACCTCAGGTCTTTGCCAGGGCTTCCTTCTCAGTGGGTCAGGCGTCTTTCAAAGGCAGCTTCGACATATGAAGATGTGCTAATGTCAGGCCACGGTTCGGTTGTTCCCTGTCTCCACATGCGGTTCCCTCCATGCCCAGCCCAGAGCAGTGTCAGAGCCACACCAACCCTCCAAACCCCGAAAGAGCTGCTTGTCCAGAAAAATTTAGACGGAGCCTGGCAGGGTGCCCGTGCTGCAGGAGCTCAGCCCAAATGACCATTCAGTCTGCACCCATAAAGGAGAATCGTAGAAATGTCCTGAGCTGGCTGTCCGCAGCTACCTAAAAGTCTGCGAGTAGAAGGGGAAGGAATGGCGTGCGAGGGGGCCAGACAGCAGCCAGCAAGAATCAGGCAGCCATTGTGTCCAGGAATCATGATGCCAGGGCAGCCATCTCTGTGCAGTGTCTCTGGAAGTGACCAAGGGCCACTGGGGCTGACAGTCTTCCCCATAGTTCTTCATCCCTTCACCGTGACTCTGAGCCTCAGTGTTTCCATCTGCTTAATGGCAATGATGTTTCCTACCCCAGAAGGTCTGTTACAGTCGAACCCTGGTGATAGTCTGACACTTAAAATGTTTGCTTGGTGTGAGCCACACTTAAAGGCCCAGGGTTCCAGAAAAGCTCCACGTGTGAGAGTATCTACCCCTTGCCAGCTGCCTGATCCACTTCGGAACTTACACAGTCTCCAGATTCCCAGACTGATCCCTGAAAGTTATATGTCAGGCAGTCTCAGGGCTCCCCTGCCCTGGAAGGCCCATCCCCTCCCCACACACTCAGAAGCCCTAGCTTACATCTCAGAGTCACAGGTGACAGCACCCACGGGGCTCCCTGGGGAAGGCGGGACCTGGAGGGCAGTGTTTCCATGGCATCAGATGTCACCACTGGCAGCGATGGAGGGAGTGCAATCAGCATGCATTTGTTACACACCTGTACCATGCAGGTCCAGCAGGAGTCAGAAGGTGCCTCAGAATAGCCCCTGACCGGAGACCAGCACCTTTCCATGAGGGCACCGGGCGGCTACCTCAGGCTTTGCAAGGGCGCGACATGACTGCCGTGAAAGCGAGAGATGAGTTGTCGGCCCACTTAGAGCCCTGTGCCTGGACACACGTGTGTACACACACGCAACCACAGCACTCTCAGGCAGACCCACCAACCAATGTGAACGCAGACACAAGTGCCCACATATTTTTAGAAAGTGAGGCTCACAGGCCTCAAGATTCCTCTTGAATTTTCTGGTGTGAAATCACATTTCTGCAAGCAGCTGGGGAGATCACCTCCCACCCACACTTCCCCAGGTCAGAGCTGCCCCTTGGTTTCCATGGAGACTGAGAGTGGGTGTCGGGCTGGGCTTCAGAGTGGGAGGCTGAGCAGTGTCAGGAAGAGGCTGCAAGGAGCCACGGAGAGAGGACTCCAGGTCAGCGGCATCCCCAGGCCCCTGACAGAAGGGACACCCACATGGTGCAGGGCCTTCCATCCAGACCCCGCTCTGGAAGCGAGTTAGCAGCTTCTCTTCCATTGGCCCCTGTCTGGACCTGAGGCTCAGAGAGCTGAAATGCTTCACCCAGAGTCACACTGAAGCAGCTGAGTTGATATTAGTAGCAGGGATCAGACTGGGGAGCTAGACTCCCCAACGAGAGGTCTCTGGCCCTTTCTTAAATAGAAGAACCAACTCGTTGGCACCATGCATTTAATCCATGAGCTCCATGAAAACATGGGACCCTTGGAGGAGAAAATAGATAATAGAAGCGATCCCTCGGGGAGGGAGGGGTGGGACCTCTGGACCTGTCTGTTCGGAAACGGCCTGTGTACAGTGGTATCACCCACCCCAGCCTCTAGGGGGCCATGCTGCTTTCTGCTGATTTCCACTACAAGTGCCTCCTGCTCAGTGACCCCACTGCCTAGGAAAGGACCTGTTCTCCCTCCTCTTCCCAAACCCTCATGTTCCTTGGAGACACAGTGGGAGAGAGTGAGCCGGTTCTGATCTTTAGCACCACAGGAGGGTGGGTTATTTCTTGAAAATGTTCCCTCCACTGCTAATGGCTGCTGATGTGGTCGAGACCTCCTTATCGCCCCAGAGTTGCAGGTGGCACACACAGTCCACTCAGAGGGAGATGGGACAAAGGCATTTTCCCTCCATACTCCAATATTTCTGACTCAGTAATTTAACACATCAGCTGCCTTCTAAAGGAGTGTGCTGGATGACTGGGTTTTGTGAGGAAAATAGGCTCAGGCTCTAGTCTCAGCCTACAGTCCGAAGCTGTGTGACCTTTAGCAAGCTACACAACCTCTCTGAGCCTCAACTTCCTTATTTACAAAAATGAGGGGGCTGGGGATGTAGCTCAGTGGTTCCAGCGCCTGTCTTGGGTTCAATCCCCCAGGGTTCAATCCCCCAGTAACCACATACAATACTGGGCGGGGAGACTCATGCCCAGCAGCAATCAATACCACATATCACAGTGCCGGGCGTGGTGGCTCACGCCTGTAATCCCAGCACTCGGGAGGCAGAGGCAGGAGGATTGCTGTGATGTGAGTTTGAGGCTGAGCTCAGGGCCAACCTGAACCTACAAAGCGAGACCCTGTCTCAAAAATAAATTAATAATAATAATAATAAAGAAGCCAGCTGTGGCGGTGCACACCTGTAATCCCAGAACTCTGGGAGGCTGAGATGATTCACAACTCAGTAAAACCCTGTCTCAAAATTAAAAACTTTAAAAAGTCCAGGGGTGTAGTTCAGCATGTAGCCCTGGGATCGATCCCTGGTAACACACACACATACACACACACACACACACACACACACACACACACACACACAGAGGAGGAGGAGGAGGAGGAAAAGGGCACCTTCCTCTTAAAGCTGTGAGAGTAACAACATGGTTCAAGGTCAGTGGCAGTGAACATCCTTCCAGCGGCAGCTGTGAGACCTGGAACTGGCCCCTTTCCCTCTCCAGGTCTCAGTCTGCTCACCATGAAATGAGGACACTGTGCTGACCTGAAAGGGTCGCAGTGGCCCTGGGCCCTTGAAGATGTCCAAACAGTGGGATCTCACAGGCCCATGAGGCAGGTGCATCCCACGGAATCTCCATTTTTCATTCTAGGCCACCCAGAGTGATGCCCCTGCCTCCCCAGGGCCCCAGCACCCACCAGCCCCACCCCTGTGCCTGCACTCCACACGAAGCCTGGGCGGCTCACCTGCCACCAAAGGTGACCTCACCCTATGGTACTGACAGCTTAAGAGACTCGAGCCCAGCCTGCAGGACTGGTGAGTGCAGGGCAGTGCGGGCGCCTCCATCACCGGCCTGTTTGTGTTTCCGCAGGTGAGTGGAGGGCTCTTCCCGGCGGTGGCGGCGAGAAGTCAGAGCCGTGCCCGTGGGCAGGCTGGCTCCGCTCTTCTGCTCCAAGGATTACATGTCCTTCAAACGCCCTTGCCCCTGTAAGTCTGTCCTGCACCCTCCCACCACTGAGGGCCAGCCACGGAGCCAGGAGTTGGGGTTGCAGAGATGTTTGGCCAAGGAGCTGCAGGGGTCTGGTGGGCATGAAGGGGTGGGAACCTGGCATCTCTGAGATGTTCTCTGAAAACTAGAATCGCACCTCAGCTATTCCCTGGTGTCCTTCCTTTCCAAAATGTAGATCAGAGCTTGTCTGGGACATATTAATGGGAACACACTCGCGCACGCACGCATGCACGCACAGACACACCACAGCCAAATAAGTGTGGGAAGGGCTGGATGAACTTCATTGAGAAAGTTTGGCTACCTCAGGACTTTAAAGAGCCGTTAATGCCATGTTGCATGGTGCGAGCCTCCCTGGGGGATGGAAAACCTGCTGTTCTTCCTACATCTAATGTGTCTGAAGGGATGTTTTACTCATTTGGGGCTCCACAGGAAGTATTCCCTGGAGCTATGGTCCTGGGGAGTCAGAGACCACTCACTAAGGAAGCCATTAAGTGCTTTCCCGTCCAAGCCTCCTTATTGCCCCACCACCAGCACCTTTTCTAACTCGAGGGAACAAGCAAACTCCCCATGCTTTCTCCTTAATGAGGACTGGGTGTGTCTGTGTGTGTGTGTCTCTATGTGTGTGTCTGTGTGTGAGAGAGCACTAGAGAGGTGAGGGACACCTCCCACAGCACTGGATAATACCTTGTCCCCCTCTCTAATGGCTGTTCGGATTCCTGACCCCGATTAGATTACCTGTCATGCCTCTCAGGGAAGGAACATCTAACATCTTCGTTTCCAAACTGTCAAAGTCCCAGTTGCTAAACCTCCAAACACCTGGAAGTCTCCTGGTGCCCCGGAGGATGGGAAGCTGGTGTGCCCTGTGCGGATGGGACCCTCACCTCTCATGCTGAGAGAATGGGCTGTCTGTGGGGTTCACTGTCCAGAGTATGTCAAAAGTGCAGGGAGTCAGCCTGTAACCCACCACTCACGAGTCTGAGGTGGGGTTATTGCAGTTCAGAGCCAACTCGGGCTACATACTGAAGAATGAGCTGGACTTCAAGGCTAAGCTGGACTACATAGCGAGACCCTGTAGTGAGGGGGAGCTCAGCTGCTGTGGGCACCCAAGGAGGGTATGGATGAAGAGCTGATAAGATGATTTCCGGTGGGTGGTACAAGCTCAGTAGCATGTCGTCCCTGTCATCACTGTTCGGTGACATAATCAGTAAATGAAAGCAAAAATCCAAAGCCAAGAAAGACCATAGATGGGGGAGAAGATGCACCCCACACAGGGCTGCAATGTCACTTCCGTGCCCCCTGCTGGTGAGACAGGAGCAGCTAGAAGCGGAGGTGTCTGGAAGAGGTTGGGGTTGGGGTGCTGAGTGTGCAAAGCTTTCTAGAACCTTCTGCGGTTGCTCTCTGGCCCTGGAAGCCTGGTCCATCTGTACTAATAGATGCCATTGCTGTGTCGTATCTCCCATCGGATCCATTCTAGAAACCACTTACTTCCTAAGCAGCCCTGCATTGCTCATCTGTACAGATGAACTTCTAAAAAACAGAGACTGCCTGCCCTGTCCCCTGGTACCTGCTCTCTTGGGGCTGGCACAGAGTGGGTGCTCAAGGAATGGTTGAACAAACAGATGAATGAGGAGATGAAGCCAGTGCCCGGCAGGTAGCCTGCCCAGCTTGCAGCACAGAGACCCACACATGGTCCTGGTAGGGAGACAGGACCGCAGATGCTGTGGAGCCCTGGAAACACCAGACAGAAAGTGAGCGGGAAGAAAACCCAGAAGCTCCAGGAAGCACCCTAAAAGTCAGGGCCACCTCACCAGCTCCTTACGAGGCCTGCAGCCACTGAGAACCTCAGAGCCACCCTAACTGTCCGCGCTCACAAAGCAGTCTTACCAGGTCCTGTGAAGACACTGAGACCCACAAAAACTGCAGAACTGACGGGGCCAGCCAGTTGTTCTTGGCTGGGTTTCCACACTCCTAACTTGCTATTTTATTAAGGCAACTGGACAAATCCCCAGGAGGAAAAATAAACCAAGAAACTCCCCAAGCAAGACCTTGCTCCTCGAAGTGAGAGCTCACAAGGTCAAGAGAGAGAACGCAGGTCACAACTGCCTGGGAAGGAGACAAGGATAGCATTGTGGGCAGGGCCACCAGGAGCAGCAGCGGGCACAGATCCTCCGGCTCCTGCAGACACCAAGGAAGCAGGGTCACCATCCACTGGCCTCTCACAAGTGGGGCGGACGTCCGTCAAGCCAGGCTGGGCTGCACCTGGCCCCTCCGGGCATTCCAGCTCCTCCCTGCCCCTCACAGAGACACTCAGCAGCCCTCACTGGCCCCTACTGGGCAGATGCAAAGGTGAGGTGCAAGCCGGAGGCAAGACAGAATGGAGAAGGAAGAAAACACATGACCCAGGAGAACCAGAGGCCTTGGGGTCAAACGACTGCAGGAGGGAAGAGGCGTATCTACCTCCAGTGCAGTTTCCGAGCCATTTTCCAGTCTTTACAGAACCTGCCCCACACCCTGAGCAAGGAGGATAAGCTTGGCTCCTCGGCCAGGGTGGAGGTGGGGGATCTTCCGCTTCAGGCTCCATCTAGGCAGGGTGGCCCAGGGCTCCCTGGGGACCCAGCTCCAAGAACAGATGCTTCACAGCCTTTTCTTCATCACCCAGCAGATGGCAGCTCCGTGGAGCTCCCCATGAGGCAGGGGCAGCCTGCTTCCCTATAGTCTCTGAGGACAGATCTAGGGAAGAGGGGCTTTGAACCCCCACAGGAGACTGAGCCTATAGCAAAGCAAAGTGAAAAAGAAGGTGGCATCTTCTAATAGTGAAGTCAAGTGGGGCTTGTCTCCACCACTCTTCTGGTGGCTGCTCACAGTGGATCAGAACTTGCAGCCTGGCAGGGTCCTGGGTACAATGCATCTCCCTGGGAGGTGGCATGGTGTAGTAAGTAGTGCTGGGGTTGTGACGCTTCCCAGCTCTGTGGTCTAGAGCAATCTGCAGAGGCCTGAACTTACTCATCTGTAAAATGGGTACAGGAATGCCACTCTGGTGGTCTGATGCTCGGATCTGAGATACCAAGGTCAGGCTTTGAGAAGAGGCTCATGAAACTTGAGTCTTAGGTTTTTTGGCCACCTTTTGTCTACACAGCTTAGTATCTTTAGTGATAAAGAAGAAAAGCAGAGAGAAGGGAGGGACTCTGGAGGTGAACTTGGGGCTTGGGCCGTTTGACAGCTTTGCATCATTGTGCCAAAATCCCTGTGATCGTGAGGCAGAAAGGTTTCTCTACATTCCCAGTTTCAGAGGTGGTCCTGTTGTTCAGCACTCCAGTGAGGTAGAGCATCATGGGAGGAGCACTGAGTGAGGCACCCTGCGGTAAAAGAGAGGAGATGGCTAGAGCCCCAGAAGCCCTGTGAAGGGCACGCCTCCCGCTACGACCGCGCTCTACCCCATCGCCTCCCATCGGTGCCCAAGCCAGGGACTGAGCCTTCAGCACACAGGCCCTTCAAATCCAAACTACTCTAAATCAGACACTCTTATTTCCTGGTGGGCCCTTTGTGACAGTTACCTCTGCAGAGACTGAACTATCCACAGGCTCGAGGGCAAGGAGGGAAAACGAAGGGACACACTCTACACTTCAGGGCTTCTGTGCTCAGGGCAGGCATTACTAATCAGTCACAGCACTATTTCCCCCAGTGAGTCTGAGTGCAGCCTCAGACTCTCTCCTAACACAGGCAGGAATTCCCCAAGGATCATCAGTGTCATCAAACCCTTGCCTATTCATGGCTGAGTTGGACATTCTAATGGGGAGAGAAGAAAAGCAGTGAATCCGCTGGTCAATGTTCCCATGGCCTTGCCCTCCTCATCCGTAAAGTGGGAGCTGGTAAGAATACCCACCTCTGAGGATTGTTGTGAGCATCAAATGAGATATCACTAGTAAGGAGATCAGTACTCAAAGCCCTACAAGGGAGGGTAATAGTGCCCATCGGGCACATGAGGAAACCAAGGCCCAGGAAGATGAAGAAATCAGTCTGGGCACACAGTAGAGCCCAGGCAACACCCTGAGTGAGTCAGCACAGGGCATGATGTTAGCTAAACTACAGCTGGACATAAGCACAAGGGCCCAGACAGAGAGTCCACAGTGCTGCAGGATCCCCTGGCCTTTAGAGCTCCCGCTCACGGGGCTGATGCAGTCAGTGAAGAAAAACCCCCGCTCACGGGGCTGAGGATTTGGCTCAGTGGTGCCACTGCCTGCCCAGCAAGCACAAGGTCACAAGTTTGATCCTTGGTACTGCACACACAAAAAAATAAAAGCAGAATGTGGTGAATATATCATGTGCTTCATGCTGAAAAGACAAAGCAGGGTGAGGTGCTAAGAAGGTGGCCCTGGGACCAAGATTAGGAGGAGAGAGAAGGAACCACACAGAAGAGGGTTGCAGACAGAGGGACTCAAAAGTGAAGGCAGGCTAGGCTTGTTCCAGCAACACAGGAAAGCCAAGCTGCTGGAAGAGAGAAAAGGAACACACCGGAAATTATCAGGTCACGTGACAGAGAGCCTTGGAGACCAGGTGGGGCTTTGGCCTGATCACCCTGACCTGTGGCAGAGGAGGGAGATGGCAGAGGAGGAAGGAGCCCACTTAGGTATCTAGGAGAGTGGTCCAGGTGGTGGTCATGGTGCCGGGGAGCAGGAGATTAATAATGGGGGTGGAAAGATGGGGACAGGCTTGGAGGGAAACTGGATTTACAAACTAAGTAGATTTGGAGCAGATAATAAGAAGAGAGTTAACAGTGGGGGAGCCCTTGCTTCTTGAGCACATAGAGGGGCAGAACTGCCATCTGCCGAGCTGAGGAGGTTTGATGGAATCTGAGTCCGCATTGAAGATCTTATGTGTCGTGTCTGAGAGGCTGTGTAGTTGTCGGAGCACAGATGCAGACAGAAGCTGGATGTCAATGCTCGGGGCTGAGCTGAGCTAGAGATGGAAATAGGGGTGTGGTTTGGAGTGCTGCTCAACACCTGAAGCTCAGTGAGTCTACTGGGGTGCACACAAGGAGAGGTGGGGAAAAAAAAAGATAACTCAGGCCAGTGGAGAGTAGCAATTTCTGTATCTAAAAGTCTTGCCAAAGGCCAGGGGCATGGTGGTTACACACCTATAATCTTAGCACTGGGAGGTTGAGTCGGGACAGTCACAGGTTTGAGGCCCACCTTGGCAACATGGCAAGTTCAAGTCCAGCCTAGATTAAGTCCAGCCTAGCTCAAGTCCTCACTCCCATATGTGATCTCCAGAGTTGTCACCTGTGGCATCTCTAAGCAAGGCCACTGAGAAGAGTTGAGAGTGGGGTCTTGCTCTGAACAGGGGTGGGCCAGGACACCGATGTTTCTGTCTCAGGCTCCCTGGGGGTAGGCGCCCTGGAACTTAGCTCCACCTGCAGCTTCTAGGGGCTGTTCCCTCACCCCAAAGGAGCCCATCTCTTCTCCGTGTCAGGGGATCATTTCCCTCTATAGTCCAGATCTGTCTAGAGAGATACTTTCCAGAACTTTCCTTTGCCCAGACAGCAGGGCCTTGTAGCCCTAATGGCGTTTGTCTCCCCTACACCGCAGTGAAGGCTGGAGCCTAGGACTGCGCGGAACCCAATGTACCAGTGAAGGCAAGGGCTGAAAGACAGATCAGCAACCAGCGGAGTAAATGTATTTGAGTCATCTGAGCCTCTGCTTATTCCCCTGTGAAATGGGATAATTAGACCCAGTTTCCAAGGTAACCGTGAGGGTTTAGTGAACACATAGGTGCTCAGTAAGGATTGATTCTGTCCTTTCTTTTGCGTGTCTTAATCCTACCGTGAGAGCTATAGAACCACCCAGACTTCCCCGCAGGGTCCTCCGGGGGAGAATGTCTTTCCCCTCCCAGACAGCCCCGGCGTGGCACATTGGACCACCTGCAGTGGGTGCCAGCTCTGTGTAGGAGCAAGCACGTGAGGGACACAGGATGCAGAACTCAGGCAACGTGTTCTTCCTGCCTTGAATGTGAGATCTCAGTTATTCACCCCGCCCCAACCGCCTGTGCTCCACATGGGGAAACAGCCCCACCGAGGAGCATGGCTGCAGCCTCCATCGCCTGACTCCGCTTCTGATGCTCTCCCCTCCTGTCAGAGTGGGGAGGGCCCGGGAAGGAACCCGCTGTACTGTGTCCAGTGGTGACAGCAAGAGTTACCTCTTTTAAAATAAAGCTGTGTCCCCAAGCTATGTCGTTAAGAAGACCAAAGCTGTCACCGCCGGAATTCCCAGCCTCACTGGTGACAGCAGGCAGTTAGCCCAGCACTCTGCCCCCACACCCCATGCGTCCCCCACGCAGCCTTCCTCGGTGTGAATATTCCCCACATCACTGATCCATTCTCCTCGATGGCCTTTTGAAATAGTCTTCAGGTTGGAGTGGTGAGCATCATGCTGGGAACTTTCCAAAACAGAGGTGACCAACAGAATTTTATACAGCAGTGAAAATGTGCTCTCTCTATATGGTCCAAATAATGGCTGCTAAATATGAGTAACTACTGAGCACTTGAAACTGAAGAACTGAAATCTTAATTTAATTCACAAATTTGGTTGGAAGTAGCTCCATGTGGCTAGTGGCTATCATCTTGGCCCATATACATGGTTCATATGTTTACACAGCAGACATATGGATGCCTTCCTGTTGGAAAATGTCTCCAACTAGGAGTGTGATTTCTGAGTTATAGGATATGCATACGCTTGGCTTTAAAACTAAACCAGTTTTCCAAAAATGGCTATACTATCAGCCTTTCCCTGGCAGGGGATGAGAGTTCCAGTTGCTTATTCCCTCAGCAATATTTGTTATTATCTGGGCTTTCCCTTTTTGTGATAACCAATCTAACAAGAAGAGCTATCACACTGGGCTTTAATTTGAATTTTCTCTGGTGACCATATAGGACCTTGAACATCCTCTTTTGTTAAGGGATTGCTTAAGTCTCATTGCTCATTCTTCTATGGGGTCTTTTTAGTTTTGATATCTAAGGGTTCTTTATATATCATGAATCTGAATCTTCTCTGGATATATTACTGCAAAAAGCCCCTTTTCTGTGGATTGCCTTTTGAGTCTCATGGTGTCTTTTAACTTTTTAAGAAAAGGTATTTATTAATTTTGTATATAATTATTGTCTTATTTGCATATTTAACTTCAAAATTTACAAGAAACAAAGTTTTGCACCACACAAACTTATGGAATACTCTTGTATTCTTGAGAAGCAGAGAATTTTATTGCTGCTGCTCAAAGAGTAAAATGTTATAAACACTAAAGCCATGTTAGGCGCATTTTGAGTTGGATAATGACTTTATCAAAGAGATTTGTCTATTGTTATTGAAATTTTAGGCTTGAGTTAAATAAAACCTAAGGGATCACTCATAAATTAATTTAAACTCTTTAAAAATCTCATATTTATAGGATAAAGGGTACTTCCAGAACGTTAAAATAGTGAGAAAGATACCAGTAGTTTTAGGACCAGTATAGTACATGTTATGATACACAGCATGTCACCAACACACAGTGGCACAGTGGACAGTGGCACAGTGGCATGACTCCTATGTCATTGTTGTGAGGGAATGGATCGACCAGTGATACCCACAGTCTAATTATTGGCATGTCTCTGGAATGTACAATCCAGTTATCAAAAACAACAACTCCCAGAAAGTATGTAATTTAAACCTGATTGTTTATAGTGAGAAATCTAAGGCACATCCTCTAAATGTTTTCAAATCTATATGTTACATTTAATCTTAAATAAGAGCAGTGGAATCAACAGTATAAACATGAGACTGGCTACAGTCCAGTATCTAGGTTACAAATGTTTACCTACCATTTTGTAATCCATTAGCGCTCGGTTTAGCACTTCCGGTATTCCTCCTGCAGCAGGCTTTATTTCCTAGCATTCTAGAATAAAAGATTCAGCTCTACTGAGTAGTCTGATTACAAGAGCTGTGGGGGAGGTAAGCTGATGAGGCAGGCGTGTGAGAACAAAAGTGTACAACCGCATTTTCCCTTTGTTTGACGTCGGCTTTGATACAGACAAGCATGCAAAACTACAGCCTAAAAACTGAACAAGGATTTGTTTCAGAGTTTAATTCAGGACTGTACTTCAAATGTAAAAAAGTCTCAGCAGGATGAGAAGTGCTCAAGTGACAGTAACACTGCAACGTAGGTACTCAGAGGTACCAAAGGCCCTGAAAATGTGAGTCGTCATTTAAAGACAGTTTGAGTAAATATCACACATTTCCTGTCAGCTGTGACTAAGATTTGCATATTTCCAACTGAAAAGGAATCCTGTGGGGCTTTACTTATCATTTATTTGAAGAAAAACCGTCGTAGCTCTTCTGGTTGAACATAGGGCCTACGTTTCAAAATCGGTTTCCCTGTATCATCACAGACATATTATATGCTGTTAATAGTGTTTGACGTTGAACTGCTGTAATTGATGGTGTAACTACTCTCCTGTGTATCCACCAAAGGACAAACTATTAGAGCAAAAATCTAATCATGAGCAAATGGTTGATTCCATGAAGATATAAAGAGCCCAGTTACGTCTCAGGATCTGAAACCAGTTCCAGGCACTTAGACAGACAAATGCCTCCGGGGGAAGCATCCTCCAGGGTCCTGGGGCAGGTAGCAAATGGTGAATATATTAGAAAGCCTTCTTCCAAGATCACTCCACAGGGGCTTGGGTTGCAGCTTAGTGGTAGGGCACTTGCCCAGCATGCTTAGGTTCTGAGTTCAGTTCCAAGCACCACAGTAAGAAAATCTTGCTCACCCCAGCCGTAGCCTTGGCCCTGTTCATGTCTCAGTCCCTGGGCAATCTCACCACTTTGCATCCCAAACCACCGTCACTGTATCTTGTTCTTCAGAGTTCATTATTTTAATATAGTCCTATTTACCCATTTTTAAATTGTTAGTACATTGTGTGCCCTGCTTAAGGAAGCCACAGTCACAAAGATAGCCTCTGACATCTTCCTCATCCAGCCTTATTATCTCATCTTTCACATTTAGATCTATAGCTGTGGAATAGCTTGAGGATTTTAAGGTTTGATCATCTTATAGGAAGCACCTATTAGGAGCCAGGAATTCTGCCAGGCAGTTTGACTTATTGGCTTACAGCAGAGACTGCTGTTCCCATTTTATGGATGAGTCAGCAAGGTTAAGAAACTTTGCATTTGGGCCGGGGAGTTAGCTCAGTGGTTCTGGTGCCTGTCTTGCAAGCGCAAGGACCTGGGTTCGATCCCCAGTAACCACATACCATACTGGGCGTGGAGACTCATGCCCAGCAGCAACCAGTACCACATACCACAGTGCCGGGCGTGGTGGCTCACACCTGTAATCCCAGCTCTCGGGAAGCAGAGGCAGGAGGATTGCTGTGATGTGAGTTGGAGGCTGAGCTTAGGGCCAGCCTGAACCACAAAAGCGAGACCCTGTCTCGAAAAACCTTAAAAAAAAAAAAAAAAGAAACTTTGCACTTTATCCAGAGTTAGGGTCAGGGTTTGTACCCAGGACCACCTGTGTCTCATTGAGCTGGAGTGTTGGACAGTTAGCTCAGGCAGAGATGCGCTGGGCTGTGACCTCAGCAGTGGCTCAAGAAAGACCCTCCCCCCGCACCTCCTCAGCAATGCTGGTGAACAGAGGCTTGGGGCAGAAAATGGTTAGACTCTCAAGATAGCTCAGCTCTCTGATGGGAGAAGGGATAAAAAGCTTTTCTCTCTGTGCCCCATAAAGTTTTGGGAATCCATGTTCTATGAGCCCCATGCTGGGAAACACCTCCAAAGTTTCACGTTTATTGTGAAAGCGGCAGCCAGTTGGGGTCATGGGCATTCATCATGATAAAGAAAGATCTGTCTTGGGGCCGGGGAGTTAGCTCAGTGGTTCTGGTGCCTGTCTTGCAAGTGGAAGGGCCTGGGTTCGATTTCCCGGTAACCACATACCACACTGGGCGTGGAGACTCACGCCCAGCAGCAACCAGTACCACATACCACAGTGCCAGGCGTGGTGGCTCACACCTGTAATCCCAGCACTCGGGAGGCAGAGGCAGGAGGATTGCTGTGATGTGAGTTGGAGGCTGAGCTTAGGGCCAGCCTGAACCACAAAGCAAGACCCTGTCTCAAAAAAAGAAAATCTCTCTTTTCTTAGTCTAGTAGTTTTTCTCCTCCGCCTACTGATGAGACATGTTATATTAATAGATTTTTTTAAAATATCTTAATCCATCCTTGCCTTCTGGAAAGAAGCTCTACTGCTTACAGTAGATTACTGTGAATACACTGCTGCCCCGATGCTGGCTTCCTGGAGCCCTGGTTAGCACCGGGGGGCTGAGGAGTTTTGTGAGGAGACAAATCCCAGCACCTTTCTTGTGGCCCAGACCAAGAGCCCACAGGGCCCTGCCTCGTGGAGGCCTCTGGGTCCAGGCAAGGGAGGCCTGGCCAGGAACAGTGGGGGCAATAATTCCTCCCCTACCACAAAGAATAAAGGGCTTGGAAAAAGTGTGGCCAGACAGTGTGACGCTGCCCCAGAGAGCTTTCTATTGTTGATCTCTGATTTAATTCTACCGTGGTCAGAGAAGATATTTTCCATGATTTCCATCTTTCTACATTTACTGCTGTTTTACGGCTCATGCATCTTGAAGAACATCCCTGTGCACTTGAAAAGAACGTCCAAGCTGTTGGTGATGTGTTCCGGAAATGTCAGCTCGGTCGGGTTGGTGGATAGTGTTGTTCAGATCTGGGGATCTTTGCTGAGTTTCCAGCTATTGTCATGTTAGTTAGAGAAAGAAGAATTAATTAGGGCTTTAAAATGTCCAAGTGTTGTGGTTTAATTGTCTGTTCCTCCTTTTAATCCTGATCACGTGCCCTTCATGTCTCTTGCAGCTCATTGTCTGGTGCATATACATACATAGCTGCTCCATCTTCCTGATATACTATTAATGGTATGAAATGTCTTTGTCTGCAGTAATATTTCTTGCTTTAAATTCTGTTTCCTCAGACATCAGCACAGTCACGCCAACTGGGAGTCCTTATTTTCACCCAATTGTATCTTTGATTCTAAAGTGTCTCTTGTAGCCAATGCAGAGTTGAGTCTGACCTTTTTACTCACTCCAACAGTCTGTGTTATTTAAATGAAGTTATGGAACCATTTATATTTTTTAGAAAACACAAATTAATTAAAATTATAAATGATAGATTTAGATCAACCATTGTGCTGTTTGCTTTCTGTCTCATGTCTCTTTATGCATCTGTTCCTCTTTTATGGCCTTTTGTGAGAAATACACATATTTAATGTACTATTTTGATTCTCCTGGGGTTATTTTGACTATTTCAAAAACTTGTTATTAGTAGTTACTCTAAGAATTACATCTTACTTCTTCATCTTTGTCATAGTCTACTTTGGAACAATACTAACTCAAATCTAATAAAATATGAAAATTTTGTTCCACTATATCTCCTTTTCCTCCCACTTTTGTTTTTTATTATCAAATTTACTATGTATAGATAGGATCCAGACAAAATGGTATTACAATTATTTTTAATCAAACTTATTTCTTTTAAATAAGTCAAGAGAAGAAACGAGAAAGAATATATTTATGAAATCTTTTCTTTTACCTATGTATTTGCCATATCCATAAATTTCCATTTCTTTGTGTGGATTCAGATTAGTGTTATATCCTCTGCAGTTTTAATATTTCTTATAAGCAAGTCTACTACCAATTAAAATCTCTCATTTTTGTACTTGGATTAGAGATCCCATTTGACCCTGCTATTCTCCTGTAGGCATATACACGAAGGTATTAAAAGATTCATATGCCAGTGACATTTGTGCACCCATGTTCATAGCAGCCCAGTTTGTGATAGCTGAATCTTGGAAACAACCCAAATGCCCAGCAACTGGAGTTTGGATAAAGAAGATGTGATTCTTCTACAGAATGGAGTACTACTCTGCCATAAAAAATGATAAGTTTGAGTCATTGGTACTCAAATGGACTTACCTTAAGGACATACTCATAAGTGAAATAAATAGGTCACAGATGTATAAATACCATATCTTTTCTTTGGTGTGAGAAACTGAAGATATAAATGAGTTCTAGAGTATATGACAGATACTGTGAAATAGAAAATATTCAAATGGTAAAAGGGGTAGGGGTATATAATGTGGGGGGAAATAAGATGTTAAAAAAATCTCACTTTTGTGTTTATCTAGAAATGTCTTTATTTTACCGTGTGTGTGTGTGTGTGTGTGTGTGTGTGTGTGTGTGTGTGTGTGTGTGTGTGTGTGTGTGTCTTTTACTAGGGGATTGAACCCTGAACCCAAGGTCTTCCCACTGACCTATACCTACATCCTAGCTTTTAACTTTTATATTTTTATTTTGAGACAGGGTCTTCCTAAGTTACCTAGGTTCACCTCAAACTTAAAATCCTCCTGCCTCAGCCTCTTAGAGTGCCAGGATTACAAGCATGCACCATCACACTTAGCTTTACCTTCTCTTGTTTGACAGCTTCTTTCCTAGCATTTTGATCTGTCACTCCACTGCCTTCTGCCCTATTGCTGACTAGAAGCTGAACATTAAGAGGAGGATATAGTTCAGTCTTGGAGCATTTACCTAACATGTGCAAGGCCCTGGGTCCCACCCCCAGTACTACCGGTACCATTAAAAAAAAAAATCACAGTCATATTGTGCACCTGTTGGTGATGAGCTGTTTTTCCTTTATTGCTTTTTGGTTTTTCTTCGTCTTTGGCTTTCTGTGGTTTGGCTCATATAACAGGTATGACTGTGTTTATTCTACTGGGGATTTTTTGGATATGTAGGGAGTTTTGTCAAATGGGGGAGATTTTTGTCCATTGTTTCTTCAAATACTTTTTCTACTCCTTTCTTTCATTTTGGACTGTGTCCACCTGTGTGTTGCTAAGTTTGATGTCCCAGAAGTGTTTGACGCTCGTTCATTTTCTTCAGGCTTTTATGTCTGTGTTCAGACTGGATTGCTTTCCAGTGGTATATTTGCAAGTTCACCAGTCTCTCTTCTGCATGTCAGATCTGCTCCTAAGAGCCTCTGATGACTTTTTACTTCAGTTACTACTTTTCAGCTCAGAATTTCCAGTTGGTTCTTTGTTATTTATTAGTTGTATCTCTTTACTGACGTTATTCCTTCAGCCTCCACTTTCCTTTCATTTTTTAAACATGACTCTCTTTAATTACTTGGACATATTTATAATGGCTATTTAAAGTCTTTGCTTCTTCGACCTCTGAGAATACTCATGCATTTTTCTTGCTTTGATTTTCCTCTGCCTATCAGTTACACCTTCTTAATTTCTTTGTCCGGTAAACTTTGTTGACTATTGGACATTTTAGGTATACAGTAACTATGGATTCTGACATTTTACTCCTCAAGAGGGGTGGTTGATTATTTGTGTGGTGAGCAGCCTACACTAAATCCTGTTAAACTATTTTCTCTCATAGCAGGCAGCTGCTAATGTCTCTACTCTATATTTGTTTTTTTGTTTTCATTTTTCAGATTCTTTCCTACTAGACTCCTCTTTGCAGAGCTCATTGTTCAGCCAAAGACTACTCAAAGGTTCCGCCCACACAATACAGACACCAGGGATAAAGGAGGAAAGGGCTACTTGCCTCAAGCTTCATAGAGGTTTCAGTCCATAACCACCTGGCTCCAAGGCAGAGAGAAATGGTCTGCAGCAAGCAGGCAGCCGGAAGCATGTTTGCCTTCTTTCTGTTCCTTATGTTGTCTGCAGTCTGCCCACCTTAGGGTGGGTGTGGCCCTCATATCCTTAATCCTAGCTAGAACTATGCCAAACCAATCCTAGACTGATTTAGTAATCACACACCCTTGATCCCAGCACCACTCACTAGATTCAGCAACTTTGGAAAAGCTCCCCATGAGGGCATGTGGATTTAGAGGGACATGTGAATGGGAGCTGTGACACATCTCCCGACAGTCACGCTTCGGGGCACACAGGCTGTCCTCAAGTCGGCCCCAGGATGCACTTTTCCCTGGACTCTGTCACACCTCTGCTGCACACACGCAGGCCCCGTGAGACAGAGACGTGCAGTGCTCATGTGCAGAGAACCTCTCAGGCCGCTGCGGCCAGAGCTGGTCAGAGGTTCTGAGGGGCTCCACCTCTCAGAACTCCCCACGGAATGGCTAGCTGGCACCTAGACCAGTTCTTGTCACAGATAAGACCCCAGCTTCAGGCTAGCAAGGCTGCTGGTCGCCTCTTCCAGTGACCACTGAGGCTGCCGCTTGAACTCCCAGCACTATAGCTCTGCTGTATCCTCCTCCACAGGAGCAGAAGCTGTGTTCCCTCCAGCTGACCCCACTCAGTGCAGAAGAATTGGTGGGGAATGGTGGGGCATAGTTCCAGCAAGAGCGGCGCAGACCCTCCTTGGTCTTCCTTGGTGTAGAACTCAAGTGGTAGTTTCGCCGTACTGCCGTACTTTGCAGTTGTAGGTATAGAGGGCGTTTGTGGCTTCTGTAAAGGAGCTGACTTCATCCACAGAAGCACTGGAAGAGACTCTCACCACCACTTAGAGATCTGGGCATCCTCTGTCTGAAGTTTCTCTGAGCAGTGCTGGAAACCTCCCCAAAGCAGGAGGATTATTCACAGCTGCAGCTGCCAATAACGCAGTGGTAATCTGACAGACCTTGAGTGAGGTTATTCCTCCCACCTGGCTTAGAGAAGTAACCTCTGAACGTCCTGTATGGACATTGGATGATGCTGACTAGCCCTAGAGCACTAGGGAAAGTCTCATCTCCTTTCTGACTCATGCAGAGCTGCAGAAATACCTCAGTGGCCCGAAGCCCAGAGCAAAAGTGCAAAGAGGATCAGTTGCATGACTCTGGTAGTTTTTAAGAGAAACAGCTCTTTGGGGGAAGCACAAATTGTACTGTCCTTCTTATCTTGGTGAAATTCCTTACAGAGAGCCTCACCTGTGGGATGTGGATGGGTACAGCGGACAACACACGAAGCAACCCCCTTTTGAGAAAGCTGCTTTTTAAGTGAGCGCTCTCAGTGTGGCTGTGAGGCATATGGACCCCAGGCAGATGGTTCCTGGGAAAGAACCTCAGCTGCAGCGGCCCAAGGATACCAATCTGGGCCAGCCCAGCTTGTCCTGGCTCCTGAAACCTTTTTCCCACAAAACAGCACATGGATGACATGACCCTCCTACAGGTCTGTCTCCCTGAGCACTCCTCCTCCTGGTTGGGGGAGCGGCCGATCATTGGCAACATTCATAAATTGAACGTTTTATGCATCAATTATTCATGGGCTTCCTGGAAAATCCATGCTCTAGTAAATGGTCATTTTGGGCCATGAGTCTGAGCCCCGCTGTGTAAGCTGAGGAGTAGGAGCTATTCCCTATAGCTGGTGGGTGGGCCCAGCCAGTCGCCCAGCAGCCACTTCAACCCAATTCCACCACCTCCTACTTCTCAGGTACAAGTGGTGTGATCCTGCTGGAGTTTAAAAACCTGGGGTTTTTGTGAGAATGGCCCAAGAGCCAACTCTAGAAGGTGATGAAACAAAGTAGAAGACAAAGAAGTGGGGGCCAACAGGGATTCTGGCCAGAAACCAGTTCAGTGTGGTTTATAGTAAGGTGTCTGATTCCACCATGGCTGGGTTCTGTAACATCAGCCAGTCCACTCTTTCCTCTGAAGAAATAGTGGAGAATGATTTGCAAAAGCTGTGCCAGTGGGTTTTCCAGCCAGTAAAGAATTGTTCTTCAAGCCAGAGATAAAACCTTACTAAATGATGACAAGGCGATAAAGTTAATGGTTTTTAGATATGCAGAGGAAGATGAGTTAATTTTAGTGAGCTGATCTGACTGGCAGGATGAATCTTAATAGTGGAATAAATAATTTTAATCCTATAGTAATAGAATCATTAAGGGCTTGTGGGTGATTGCTTATATTTTCCAGTTATATTTTAACACAATAGTTAAGACTTTTAGTTGGCAATGGCACACGCTCCTGTTGACTCTGACATGCAGAACAGATGGAAACAGCACTGCTCCGCTGAAAGGAACTAGAGAGCTCCCAGATGCAGCACATATGTCCCTCTGAGCACTGGAGTATCTATCTGTGCAGGGCCTCTTCCTTTCCATAGTTCAAGCAGTTCATTTCAGTCTGGTCCATATCTGAGGTCCCACCACCCTATGTGGAATAAACAGTTGGTGCATGTCAGCAGGAGCAGGGCTGAATGGCTGGATGGATGGATGGATGGATGGACAGGTGGGTGGGTGGATGGCTGGCTGGATGGATGGATGATTAAGTAGATGCTGAGTAAATACCAAGGTAGATAAATCCCTGGAAAATGGATGATTTGTTAGCTGAGTAAATTAATGAAGGATTAGTAAATAAGTTGACTACTTCACATTCTCTTCTTTCTTTCCACCATAATCTGCCCCACCCCTAATGCCATAAATGGGTCCTGACCTGACCTTGGTTGACTTCCCATAGAGATGTGTCCTGTGTTAGCTTTCTCATTTCTGAGACAAAATACCTGACACCTGAAGTTAAAGGAGGAAAGGTTTGTTTGGCTTATAGTTCACTGAGGTTTCAGTTTGTAATCAAAGGGCTCCAGCTAAGGGTGGCATGGCAGAGGGTCATCACAGAGGAAAAACAGTTCATGACAAAACAAGGCAGACAGAAGACAGCAAGCAGCAGGCAGGCAACAGCTTCTTTCTGTCCTTTTATATTCTATTTCTCTCACCCCCACAACTATGCAAAGCCAATCAGTGGACTCTTTTAAATAATTACACCCCCTTAATTCCACCACCACACACTCCAGATCCAGCCACCTCTGAAAAAGCCCCACCCTTGACCACATGAGTCTCTGGGTGAACATCTAGACACAGGCCCTAACACATCCCCTTTGTAAGAATCCTGGACATCAACGAATCTTTCCCTTACTCCTCCCAGTGACCCACACATCAGCTGCCGTTGTGCTATTCCACAGCCCCCGTGCAGCACCCCCTTTGTCAAGCTCTCCTGGGGCCCATGCTCCTCCCTCCCTGTCCTGATGATGTCCTGCTGGCTCATCCTTTGGATCCGGGCCTTCTGTGCCTGAGTCTGTGGGCCACCTCTGATTCACCTGAGCACACTGCCACCTGTCTGTCTCCTGGTGGCCAGAGCATGGACGTCGGCTGACCCACAGGCAGAGAGGGGACTCAGAACCCTGCCCTGCCACATCCCCTGCCTGGGCCCCTCTCCGAGTCCCTGCAGACAACCATGCCCTGGCAGCAGTGAGCAGAGGGAAGAAGGTGCCTGCATGGTGCTTTCTCCTCTGACCACACAGCCCTGCCTTGTCAGCTTCAGCAATAGGAAGAGAAGTGCCCCGCAGAGGCCGCGCTTGCCAGGGAACTGGACCCGTGATAAATGTCTTCAGAATTTTTATGACAGGAGCCATCAGTCAGGTCTAAGCCCTTCGCCCCTCCTTCTCAGAGAACAGACAGGACTGTGGTGGAAAGCTGTTGACTCAGCACTCCATGCCTCTGTGCCTGCCCTCGGGCACGGGCACCGGGCTGAGGTGACTTGAGGCTGCGCAGAGCACTTCCCTGTACCCGTGGAGAGGGACTGTGGAGTGCCTGCGTGCCGTGCTCAGCAGTGACAGGAGCAGCAGCTTCTGTGCCAGCCTCCCTGCCCGGCATGCACCCTGGGTCCCCCAGAGAGGAAGTGGCCCTGACTTCAGCCTCTTAACACAAGGCCAGATCTCACTGTTTCCCTTCATGGTTCCTGCCCCTTCTTCATCCCCCTCACACATGTTTACCCACCCTGGGGAAAGAACAGTTTAAGAACAGGTGCTTCTTCAGGGAGATCCAGCAGGTCCAGAGAGAACGAGAGCTGTATCCAAGGCCACAGGATGAGAGAACAATAGAATCAAAGCTGCCACCCTCTCATTCCCCTATCTTGTTCTCTTTCCTTACTCTTAGTTTATTTTGTATCACCATAACAAAGTACCTGAGGCTTGTTACTTTATAAATAAAAGAGTTTTGTTTTGGCTTATAGTTGGCAGTCTGAGAATATGGACTGGCACTGGCTTCTAATGCAGGCTGTGCGGAGCATGTGCGTAAGAGAGAGAGGAGTTACATGGAGAGAGAGGAGGGAGAGAAGCGAGGCTGTGTCTTCCAACAGCTCACACTGAGATCTGCAAAAACCCCATCTGGGAATGGCACCTCTGTGACCTCGCGACCTTCCATGAGACCTCACTGCTGAAAGATCCTGGATATTGGGGACCACACATCCAGCACATGAACTTTTGGGGATAAACCATGTGATCTGTGCTGCGCCTTCAAGAATCATCAAACATGCCTGGATTCAAATCCCAGTTCTGCCACAAAGAAGCGAACAGCCTTGAGCACGTAACCTCAGCTCACCGAGATGCAGTGTCTTTACTGCACATGGAGTGACAGTGTCATCTACAAAAGAGAACCAAGCCCAGGACAGAGCTCCCCTCTGTGGTCTTCTGAATCATTGTGGCTCCCAGTCCTGCCCTGAATCAGGTGCCAGAGGCACCAGCGGTAGGCACAGCTCGTTCTGTCCTAAGGATCCAGGGACCTGCCGGCTCCTCGGGGTTCTTGGTACCTGAGGATCAGCACCAGTGCCATCTCTAATGCCTGCTCAGAGGACAGCAAAGGAAGGGCCCAGGGAACCCTCCGCAGAGTCATTCTGCGCCTCCTCTGAGCCTTGCTCCGTGTTCTGCCGCAGCTCTCTGATCCTCTTGCCAGAGCTCTAAAGGACTGTGAATGTCATTGTTGGACAATGTTGTCCGTTCCCCCGCCTGGGTGTTTTTCTCTCCCCTCGGTACTCACCTGAGTGAACTAAGACGTGTGAGCTCCCATGTCTGGTGTCTTGGTGTCTAGTCAGTGTTCAGCTGATTCCTCTGAATCAGCCATAAGTCCTGGTCTGCCCTAACGATATACAGAAGATGCAAGGCATCATTGTAGGGAGAGGAGCATTTTATTTTCACAAGCTTCCAAAAAACCTAAGTTCTCCAGGGCACAGAGCCTGGTGTCTACAGAATAGCATTTGAATTCTGACACATAGTAAACTGTGAGCAAGAGAAGGGTAGCTGGAAGCCTCTTGGTGATCCAGGCCTCTGTCTGTGGGGCTGTGTGACCTGAGGGAAGTGTCTTTGCCCCTCTGTGACTGTCTCCTGACTTGTTAACTGGGGATCCCATCATAGACCATCACAAGGATTAGATGAGATAATATAGTGCCTGAAAAGTATCAAGCATCGTGCAGTACACACCGTCGGTGCCCAGCAGCTGGTACCTCCTCCTCCTGGAATGGAGGAGAAAAGAGATACAACTGGCACTTAATCCTGGGCACGTTTGTAGAAGCTGCTTGAAGAGAAAGTCCAGGACAGAGGCAAAGCTTGCCTCATCCTCTGTCATTGCCCCAGCTGACGCACAGGGACAGAGAGGTAGAGAAGGTGGGAAGGGCCCTGTCATGATGTTCTCTGTGGTCATATTCCTCTTTTTAATAACATGGCTCCCGGGTTTGGAAATGAGAAGAGTTTCCCTTGTAATTTAAAGCAGCACCTCCCTGTGCTGGTCGCACTGACTGGGAGAGTGATTCCCTAGCCAGCTGCAGGTGGACCCCAGCCCAGCCAGCTTCATCTGCAGACATGGGAGACACTGTAGGTCATGGTGTGACCAGTGTGTCCCAAACTTCTACAGTGTCCAAAGTCATAGTAAGATGACCTGAACCCCAGTAGGAGCAAGGTTCTTGGCCCAGCCCACTGCTTCACAACACTCCTCCCTGGTGTTATCTCCAAAGATGAGAGGCTTCATCGCAGAGAAGGAGAGCAAGGTCATTGGCTCAGGAGTAGCATGGAGGCCTGTGTCACACTGGTCGAGTAGAGATCAAAAGTTCCATTTTTTGACCAGCTCTAGGTAGCTGAAGTCACTGCATGGGATGATGTGTGGGAAAAGATGCTAAGGCTGCCTTCTAGAACATGTTTGATTAGTAATGTCTGCCTTTGGCACAGATGGGAAATGGTGGCAGGTATACCATAGATTCACTAGCTAAGTACTAGGCTGCTCTTAAGTCAAAGTCAGACAAGATAGTTTAAGCTGATTCCCTTTGCCTAGGAGGAGACAGAAGGGAGCCTCACCTTTCTTGTGTGAGTCTTAGGAGAAATGGAAAACATTAGCTTATAGTAGCTGACAGGCAATGAAATAAAAATGAGGAGTTGGCATTTCATCTAAAATGCAAGCTGTCACAATCAGTCAAAAAATAGAAAAGAAATTGAATTTTTGCCTAATGGGAAAACAGACAGAGTCAACTAAGTCCACTGCAGTTCCCTCAGTCATCCAGCAAATATTTAAGGAGCACCTCTTCTATGCCTAGCAGTTGGCTATTTACTGCAAATTCATTGAGCAAGTCTTTACAGATGGAATCTCTCTCTTCAAGGAGCTAAGGATCAGTAAAATGAGCAGGCAACCCAAATACTTAGCATAATAAAGAAATAATCAAGATGTTTAGAGATTATGATAAATGCTTTTGAAGAAAACACATAGAGTAATATGCTATGTAGTGGAGCCTATAGGGGTTAATCAGGGCAACCTGTCAGTTAATCAGCTTCATGTTACTGTGATGAATTACCTGAGTCAGTTAACTTTATAAAAAGAAAAATGTTGTTTCATTCGCAGTTTTGAAGGATCAAAGTCCAAGTGACATAGAGTAGGGTTGGCGAGGGTCACCCCTTGACTTCATCACCACTGCCATGGATAGCAAAGGCAGGGAATGTGTGTTAGAGCAAAAGATTCACATCTCCAATCAGAGCAGAAAGAGAAAACCCATCAGTATCCCACAATCCCTTAAAGGACCCTCATGACCTAAGCACCTCCCACAAGGACCTGCCTCCCAAAAGTTCCAGTGCTTCCCAGAAGCATTACCCTGGGCACCAAGATTTTACATATGGGCCTTCAGGGGATGCTCAACATCCAAACTGTGACAGCCTCAGAAGAAGGTGACTTTTGAGGAAAGATCTAAACATGAGTGAAAGGCAGCCATGTGCCAGGGACCTCTGGAGGCCACACCAATAATAAATTATAAATATTTATGTATTATAATAATAATTATAAATATTTATGTATTATTTTGCACAGATGAGTATTTTCATTTTGTGGTATATACCTAAGGGGACAGTTGCTGAGTCATATGGTATCATGTTAATCACTAGACTGTATTCACGGGGCAGCTGCACCATTTTACATTCCCACCAGCAGTTTATAAAGGGTCCAATCTCCACATCCTCACTGACAATTAGTATTATCTGTCTTCTTTATTCCATCCTAGTAAGAGTGAAGTGTTATCTTACTGTGACTTTAGTTTGCATTTACTGATGGCCTCTGCCTAGTGAATGTGAGTCCCCGAGTTCGATTCCTGGTTGAAAAAAATAAAAGAAGAGTGTGAGCAGCTTCTCATGTGCTTATTGGCACTTGTGTGTTTGGTCAAATGTCTTTTTAGATCTTTTGCTTATTTTTAATTGAGTTATCTTTTTATAATTGGAATTATAATAGTTCGTTATTTATTATAAATACAAGTACTTTATGAGATATGTGATTGATAGAAATTTTCTCTATCAGTTGTCTTTTGACCTTCTGAATGGTGTCCTTTGATGCACAAATCTCTATGTTTATCTATTTTTCTTTTGCTTTTCATGCTTTCATCATCATACCTAAGACTTGGTTGTCAAATCCAAAGCCATGAGCTCCTGTAGTGCTGTACTCATTTACTGGTATTTTTGTGGGAATTTTTGTATTTATATTTGTAAGAAGTACTGTTCTATAACTTTCTTGTAATGTCTGTGTCATGTTTTGGTCTCAGGGTAACACTGGCTTTAAGAACAAATTGATAAATATTGTCACCTCTGTAATTATAGAAAGTTTATGAAAAATTTGGCTTATTTTTTAGTTTTTTAAAATTTTGATAAAAATATATAAACATAAATTTTACTATTTTAACTATTTGCTATTTTAACCATTTGAAATGTGCAGTTCAGTGACATTAAACACATTAACGTTGTTCTATAGCCATCATTGCACCATTCATTTCCAGAACTTTCTGCATCTTCCCAAATAGAAATCCCATTCCTCTTAAGACACTTTTCTCTTTAGTAAATATTAGGTAGAATTCACTCAACATGTAGTGAGGCTATGTGATACTGAGCTTTTCTTTATGGATTTTTTAAATTAGAAATTCAATCCCTGTACTGGTTATACATTTATTCACAGCTTCTGTTTCTCCTTGAGTTCATTTGCTAAGTTTTGCATATATCCATAAAGTTGTACATTTCCTGCAACGCTCTCCAATTTATGGGCATGTCATTGTTTATAGTGTGCCTTGACAACTCATTGCTGTAAGGTCTGTGTTGATGTCCCCACTTTCATTTCTGATGTCAGTACTTTCTTCCCTCCCTCTACTCACCTCATACTTTGATCATTCTAGATAAAGGTTTGTGTTTTTTTCATTTATTTTTTGGCTTTTTCAAAGAACTCACTTTTTAATTCATTGATTTTTCTCTACTGTTTTTCTATTCTCTATTTCACAATTTCCCACTCTAATCTTTATTTACTTCCTTGTTCTCGCTTGGGATTTAAGTTATTCTTTTCCAGTATCTGAAGGTAGAAGGTTATTTGTTGATCAGAGATCTGATCTTTTTTCTTTTTTAATATAAACATTCACAATTATAAATATCCCTTTGAATGCTACTTTAGCTGCATTCACAAGCTTTGGTATGATGTGTCTTCCTTTTAATTCATGTCCAAGTATTTTTTAATTTCCCTTGTAATTTTCTTTGACTCATTGGTTATTAGTAGGCTGTTTTATTTCTACATTTTTGTGAATTCCACAAATTCTTTCTGTTATTAATTTCCAGTTTCACTTCATTGTGATCAAAAGCATACTTGGTACAACATCAGTCATTTAAAATCTGTTGGGACTCATTGTATGGCCTAGCGTATGGCCCAGTTTGGAAAACATTCAGTATATGCTTGAGAAGAATGTATCTTCCACAGTGGTTGGCAGAGTGGTCTGTGGATATCTATTGCACCTAATTCACATATAGTGTCATTTTCCATTTCCACTTCATCTTCAGTCTTATTTTTCTCTAATTAGAAATAGAGTATTAAATTCTCCAGCTGTTACTATGGTATCATCTATATTTCCTCTCAATTGGTTAGCATTAGTTTACATGTATTTGGTTTCTGTTCTTAAGCGCATATATGTTTATAATTGTTATGACTTTATAATGAATTAATCCTTTATTGTTATAAAATGGCCCTTTTCTCTCTAGTGACACTTTTTTTTAAATTTATCTTTTCTGATATTATTTTTTATGGCCACTCCAGTTTTCTTATATTTGAAAGTAGATATCTCTCCATTCTTTTACTTTGAGCTTTGGTTTCCAAATTCCTCTAGACAGTACATAGTTGGATGTTGTTTTTGCCCAGATTGGCAATCTCTGCCTCTAATTGGCTCGTTTAATAGGCTCACATTTGACATACTATTGATAAAGTCAGATGTTGTCTGCTGTTTTACTTTTCATCTTGTATATGTCTCATCTTTTTGTTTCTCTATTTCTCCTTTTTACTTAGAGTTAACATTTTGTAGGGTGATACATCGAGTCCCCAATTTATGAACAAGTTCCATTTTCAGTCAGATTCAGTTGTGAATCTGACAAAGTGAATCCTACGTACCATTGACGCAAATGTACAGCACAAAACACAAAAAACAAAACATGCACAGAAAACTACAGTAACTCCCCTCCCCAAAACTGCACAGTTGTACGCTCCGGCGCTGTACGCAAGCGCAACACACAGCAGCAACCGTGTCACGACAGACGTGTGAGCAACTTCCATGATTTGTTCACATCTGAATGTTCGTAATGTGAGGTCCTTTTGTGTCTGTGAAGGTTTGCAGCTCGAGGGTTTGTAAGTCAGGGACTCGCTGTACTATAATTACTTTAGTGATTTTGAACTGTATTTGTTTGGGTTGAGTTGTGTTCTTCGTGGTTGCTCTAGAGCTTACCAGTTACATCTGACCAGACTCCACTTCTTAGTTATATGACTTGATTCCAGTGAGAAGTGAGCCACCCCAAGCGCTCCGATATAACTCTATTCTTTCTTCCCTCTTTTTGTGCTATTATTATTATGCAGTACTGGAGAGACTATTATGGTCTAGTGGAGAGACCAAGGCTCAGAGAGGGCCTGGCTCAGTCATGTATTGGCTGCATGACAGCAGGTGAGTGATTTGATATCCTTGAGCCATAGTGTCTCTGCTTGTAAAATAAGAAGAAGTGAATGAACGTAACTCCAAAGATAAAATAAGATCTTAGCATCAAGTTTGCACAGAGTAGAGGCTTTGAAAACTGGCCTAGATTTGGCCCTCATCTTCAACTCCCAAAGTCCACTTAGGCTGGCTGATACCCTCAGACCAGAAAGCCAGGAAGCATGCATGCGTGTGTCTTCCAGGGAAAAGGCGTGGATCTCAGGCAGGGACAACATACTGGCCCTTACCCTCCTTATCTTCTGCCCCTCTCTGCATCTCCTGACCCTCCTCAAGACCTGGGTAAAGTCCTGCTGACCTCAGCTCCGCCACTGACTTGCTTCGTGGCCCTGGACTAGCCCATTTCCCTCTTTGAGTTTCCCTTTTCCTCCTTGAGTTAGCTGGGCTCCTGGAGCAGAGGCCTCAGAGGAGAAGAAAAGTGGTCACTCCTGCCGACAGTGGGGCGAAGCACCACTCCCCTCCTTCCTCCCTAGAGGAGTGGCTGGGAGGGGACCCCTGGGTCTGGCCCCAAAGTAGCCTCCATTTATTTCCAGACAAGTGACTCCTCAGGCTGCAGAGGTAGAGGAGGTGGGTGTGCGGCATCTGGGTCTCGGCTCAGAGCCCTCTCTCTGTCCACAGTAGCACGATACAACCGCACCAGCTACTTCTACCCCACATTCTCAGAGAGCTCGGAGCACAGCCACCTGCTCGTGTCCCCTGTGTTGGTGGCGAGTGCTGTCATAGGCGTGGTCATCATCCTCTCCTGCATCACCATCATCGTGGGCAGCATCCGCAGGGACAGGCAGGCCCGGCTCCAGCGCCACCGCCACCGCCACCACCGCCGCCACCATCACCACCACCGCCGGCGACACCGACACCGAGACTACGAGCACAGTCACGGTGAGCTGCTGCCCCCGAGACTACACCCAGGGGCTTTGGGGAGGGCTGAGGGCAGGGAAGGTGCCCTGCTGGTCTCGGTCATCGGAAGGAGCTCACAGATGCCCACCGCAGTAAGCTCTGCAGCAAGAGAGGCCCAATGGGGTCCGCCGAGAGTGGAACTCCTGGTGAGGTGCAAGACCAGGGAGAGAATGTTTCATATTTCCCAGCTGGTACCGGGAAGGAGGGTGGACGGTGAAATGAAAGGGAGGCAGGTGGAGGGGTACAGATGGGGAACCGGCTGGGCCATAGGTCGGTGCAGGATTGTGTGGATGGATGTGGAGGGGATGCTGGGTAGATGGGAGGAGAGATGACCGGATGGCACTTAGAAGGGATGGAAGGTGGGCAGACGGAAAGTGGGCTGACTGGCATGGGCTGTATTTGAGTCAGTGGGTGGAAGAAATGCATGGGATGAATGGGCAGTAGATAAACCTATCCTGGATGGCCTGCGAAGTGCAGACACACAGAAACAATCTGATCGTCTCTCAATTATGAGAATAGCCCTTACACAGAGCTGGTGGCTAATTGTGAGGCACCAATCCCAGAAGTGTCCGTTTGGCCAGAAAGCAGCCACTTTACTCTTTCATTCCTGGCAGGGATCGGTTGTCTAAAAACAGCAGGAAAGAACTCAGTTGCATTCAGTTCTCAGACAATTTTCACCGGCAAGAAAAGCCAGACCTCTACCCACAGGGGCCTGTGCCAGCAGGGCTCGACCCACAGGCCAAGGTCACACTGCAGTAGGGATGACAAGCAGGTGGGGAAGTGTGGAACCCCAGCGTGCCCCGCACACTGCAGATGAAGTGACTTGAGCCTCCTGGAAAAGCAGCCGGGATCTTCCTCTCTAGGAGTCTGGGGAAAAGAAAGAAGAGCAAAGTTTTCAGACGGACTGAGCTGGATCCACCAGCCTGGAACAAGTGGAGGCCTCCTCCCCTTCCCCACACACTGGGTTAACAGGCAGCAATGAGGCACTTCCTCTTCCCTCAGAGCTGAGGAGAGACACAGACCATGCCACTTTTAGCCTTAAGCCAGAGAGCAGAGGAGGCCGGGTTGTAGTAGCGATGGGTGAGAAGCACCCACCAAGTGCCCGGCACTTTCTGTGCAGAACCTCCCGGTGGCCCAGAAGTGGCTACATTTTATGACCATCCCAGTTACAGGTCGGGAGTAGAGGCTGGGGTAGTTCAGTAACAAGTCTGAGCTGTGAGCACTGCAGCCGGCCCGGCTGCCCTCAGGCCGAACTCTGCACAGCGCTGCCACAGCCGCTGCTGGGGAGGACCAAGGTCACAGCCCCGGGAAGGAAGGGCTGGGAGAGATGCCAGTGGGGGCCGCCACAGGCTCAGGCAGGGTCCGAGTCCTTCACACTAGCTGTTCCTACTCTGGAAGGGCTGTGAGGGCAGCAGGAGGCCAGACCTCAGGGCACAGAGTGAGCAGTGGCCTCAGCGGAGGACAGTCAGCGGTCCACTGGTGCTAAGGACTAAGAGAAAGGTCAGCACTCGTGACTGGGGAGAGGTGTCGCGCTCAGTCAGTCCCACAAGTCTCCCCCGAAATGAAGGACCCCCAGGAAGACCAACCAGGAGCACTGCCCAGAGCAGGCTTGGCCCAGCCCATGCCCGAGTCACCAGCCCAATCTAGTATACTCCCTTCTCCCCAGGAGTCCAGTCACCCCCTGCAACCACCCAGCTCAGGATGGCGCTGGGGAGGCCACTGCCCATCTGCCCCTTGGGCCCAGCCCTGGCTCCCAGAGCCTCTCGCCAAGGGCCTGTCCACGCCCCTTTCAGCCCCAGTCCCTTTGCACTTGCTCTGCCCTCTATGAGACTGCCGTTCCCCAGCCACCAAATCCACCCAGGCCCAGGTCAAATGCCACCTCCTTTGGGGAGCTTCTGTTGCCCCACCCCCCGTTCTGGGCAGAGCGGAATCAGAAGTCTCCTCCTGGGCGCTTCCTCCCTGTCGTTGTCCCACACTTCCCTCTGAGCCATGGTGACCGTGCAGCTGATTCCACACTGAGTCCCCAGGGACAAGAGAAGGAGCTACCTCATCCCACCCTGTCACAGCAAGATGAGACGGGAACCGGGCTAAGAACCAGTCATCCCACATGTCCCAAGCTGAGGTCAGCCTTGGCTTTGTGAAGGAAAACTGAGGCAAGCCAGCCCCTCTATGGACCTCGGTGGCCTCAGGACCAAGGCCACCCAAACAAGGTCCTGACCCTGAGCACAGCAAGGTGACTGGAGGCCCCAGTTGTGTCCCATCCAGATCAGCCTTGTTCGAAGTCCTGACTCAGAGGCGAAGGCTCCCGCCTCCCACCCACTTCTGTTCTCTGCTCCTCAGGCACTGGCTCCTCCAGGGCCTTGGCAGGGAAGCTCTTCACACCCACGGACTGCTGGGAAGAGAGAGCTGTGAGCGACTGTGGGGACCAGGCAGAAGTACCCAGCCTGGCTTGGGACTCCATCTGTCCAACAGTCTCTCCCACCCCACGGGCTGCTCCTTCTCAGCCATTTCTCGAGGCCCCTCTCTTCTGCTCCTCACATGTCAGCACCCAGCCCTGGTTCTGGGTCCCCCACTGCTCCAGATCTCTGTGCCAAGGTCCCCGGGTAACACCCTGTGAGGGCCAAAGGCACTTCCGGCTGGGGGTTCCAAAGCACCTCCTCACCCACTCTCTATAGAGTTACCAACCTCTCCATACCTCAGGGGAGCCAACTATACAATGAGGACAGGGAAATCACCCAGAAAGTAGCTCATGCCAGTATTCCCATCACTCTAGGAAGCTGAGGCAGGAAAATTACAAGTTTGAGCCCAGCCTGGGCAATTTAGCGAGACCGTATCTCAAAATTAAAAAAAAATAAAACTGAGCTGAGGATATAACTCAGTGCAAAGGCCCTGAGTCTGATTTCCAGGATGGGGGTGGGGTGGGAGTTACTGCAAAGTCGAAGTTAGTTAATACTGAGTCAGTGCTCCATAAATGTGAAGCATTTTCTCCCTGAGCACACCTGCCTCCCGGTCTCGCCTGTCCTCCTGCCCCGCCGCCAGCCTGGCCCTCCAAGGCTTTCTCCCGCAGCAAGCAGACACGCGCTGGACTTGGCCACATCAGTCCTCTCATCAGCAGCCCTTGATGGCTCCTGCTGTCCTCAGCAGAGTATCGCGGCTGGTCTGCCCACAGGCCTTTGTGCAGGCTGGCCAGACAGAGAGGAGCCACAGAAGGGGGGAAGGGGAGGGAGACAGTGCGCTTCTCGCAATTGCGCTGGAAAGACCCAGAGCACCGAGAGCCCTTGGGCAGCTGTGTCCTCCAGCCCTCAGCCTCTTCCCCTGATGGGGTGAGCAGCGGCCGGGCCACAGGTTCTCCTCCCTCCTCCCTGCCTGCCAAGGGGCGACAACCATGAGCCGAGGCATTTCTTAATTTTGGTGAAAGAGGAATGAGGATTTCACCTCCCATGGCTGCAGCTCCTGCCTTCTGGGGCTCATACCATTTGTGTCTGTGCTGCCCCAACTCAGGAAGGGTGGAGGGCCAGGAGGGGCTGCCAGTGGGATGTCTGAGGCTGAACCTGGTCACCTCCGGACTGAGGTCTGAGCTAGAAAGACATCACAAGGCAGCCTCGGTTTCCCTGAGATGCTTGGCCTCTGGAAGGCCCAAGAAAAAGCATCTCGAGGGTGAACAGCACTTTGGTTTGGCTGCACCAGCCCCCGAGGGTCTAGGAAGCGGCTGCAGCTTTCCCAGGGGCCCCAGGTGGCAGACACAGCCTCCCACGCTGCACGTGAGCCCTCTCAGGGCAAAGCCCTCCTCCAGCACCCGAGGCTCTGCCTTGGCTTCGGCCTTGCTAGCTGCTCCCTGCTCCCCTCTCTCCAGCGTTCCCTCCCCACCTCCTTTCCAGTCCTCCATCCTGAAGGGGGATAAATCTCTCCCCAGCTTCATTGGTACAGCACGTGTTATTGGGTTCATTTTTCCTAGTAGAAAAGTAATACATCTTCATTGTCGCAAACCTTAAACATACAGGCAATGTAGAGAAGAAAATAAGAGTCAGAGCCTCCCATAAGGGACGTGCTGGGAATACTTGCCTCTGAGCGCTTTCTCTGCATCCACGTATAACCTGGAGTTAGACCCACACATATGATTTCATATCCAGAATTCCCCCAATCCACAGGGAGAAAAGACAGGAGAGGGAAGAGGTCTGACTTATGCAAGCTACACGAGTGAATCCCATCCCCACACTTCACCAGACGTGTGACCCAGAGCCTCGGCCTTCTGCCTCCGCAGAATGGGCTGCAGGCTGAGCCCCAGCTCTGAGAAGGAGCCCTTCCTTCTTTCCTTCCTTCCTTCCGGGAGGGGATGGGAGAGCTGAAGTCTAAGCTATCTCTGCAGCTGCCTTGACCAGCTTTAACCAAAACTGGAAGGTAGGATTGCTTAGAAAGCAAGTAGCCACAACACCTAGCTGCCTTCTGGCCCTGTCAGCACTGTGTGGCCCACATGGGTTTCTAGGCACCTCCGCTATAATGTGAGGAGACGGTGCTCTCCCAGCACTCCAGGACTGTGTCATAGGTCTAAGAAAGGGACGGTTCTGTGTTGAAATGCTGTGCAAGGACAGTGAACTGTGTTGCTGAGCTGCAGGACTTTCCAGAGCCTTTAGTATGTTAATATCTGATTAAACAAACAAAAACAGTAGAATGCAGGATGTAGAGTCAGCAGATTCGTGACAGAACTCCCACAGGTGTGTGCTTGGACAGGAAGCGGAGGAAGGTGTGATCCCACGCACCTCTTCGGCCCTCCTCCTGGCCCTGCTCCACAGCCCAATGATCCCTGTTCACACCACTGCCCTTTCTCTTCTCCCTGCTTGGCCTATGCCCTGTGTCACCTCCTTCAAGCCACCCCTCCTCCTCTGGCTGTTCTGACAGTGGCTCCTGCTGCAGCTACTCTACCTCTGTTTCCCCACATCCCACCCACTAACTCTCAAACCACCCAGGACCAGGGGTCTAAGGACAGAGTGCCACCCTGCTCCTGCTCTGTGACCCATGCCCAGCATGGTGACAGCACTCACCTCTGGGGATGTGGCTGCTGCTGGGACACAGGTAGCCTTGTGTGGTGCAAGGACAGTCAGATGGGGACATCGGCACCTCAGTGGCCTCAGGTAGACCCTGGCACTGGCCTGAGGCCCAGGCTGCTGGTCTGTCCCCCACAGTGTCCGACGGGCACACGTACAGCCGCTCCAGCTACAGGATGCGCTCAGCCTGCAGCCCCACAGAGGACTGGCCCCCACCGCTGGACATCAGCTCTGATGGGGATGTGGACGCCACAGTGCTCAGGGAGCTGTACCCTGATTCTCCACCAGGGTAAGGTGGGAACATCTTGAGGGGCACTAGACTGGAAGACCTCCCCATCCACAGTCTAGATGCAGAAATATTGTGGGTGTGGCTATCTCCTCAGCCCTGGATAAGAAGGGCTTATCACACCCCTACGGGCAGGGTGTGACCCAGTGGGGTCTCCAGGAAGCGGTGGTAGGGCAATAGGGGCTCCTAGTCTTGGGGTGGTCCCAGGGCAGGCCATTCAAAGCACCTTCACCACTTGTCTATGGGGGGAGGGGATATTGAAGAGGGAGAAGGTATATCCCAATGCCCCTTCCCTACCTGAAGACCCTTTAGGCCCCAGGGAGAATGTATCCTTCTCCCCCACCCTCCCCGGACACTGAGAGGACACTGGCCACACCCATGGTTCAGAGGGACTCCTTGCCCACCTCCAAGTGATGTGAGCCCTACCTACTAGCTTTTGTACCCAGCGCCCCTTCGGAGCCCCTCAGACAGAGGCTGTACTGTTCAGAAGAGTCTCAGAGCCAGTGAATGAGTTCTCAGAGAACATGATGACTGACCAAGGTGCCCTCTCCAGAGAATTTGGGGCTCATGGAGCCCCTGGATGAGGGCCCCTAACCTATGGCCTGAGCAGCTCACCACTGCAAATAGAGGGACCCCACACCCAGCCCCAGGGCCCCGCATCCCACAGAGGCCTGAGAGAACCTCTTCTTTTGTAGCTATGAGGAGTGTGTGGGGCCAGGGGCCACTCAGCTGTACGTCCCCACGGACGCACCACCACCCTACTCACTGGCTGGTTCCTGCCCCACACTGAATGGCGCCCTCGACTTGGACAGTGGCCCCAGCCCCAGTGGACACCAGCAAGAGCAGAGGACTGGGACCCACTGTGGCCTCCGCACCGTCTCCATGGACACGCTGCCCACCTATGAGGCCGTGTGTGGAGCCAGCTCCCCATCAGGCCTGCTGTCGCTGCCGGGCCCAGAACCAGGTCCAAGGAACTCACAGGGCTCAGCCACCCCCACCCGGGCCTCAGCCTCAGGCCCTGAGAGGATTGTGTGAGTGATCCAGCCCACTATGTCCTGTTGGTCCCTTCAGGCTGAGCCACATCCTTCAGGCGCACACGCACGCACACACACACACACACACATACACACACACACACACAGATGTGTACCCACAACTCATGCATACACATGTACCTGATCACACACACACACTGACATACCCCGTGTGCACACACAGAAGAGACATGCTCCACACAAGTGTGGTCATGTGCATATATAAGCCCCCACACCCACACAAACCTACTAGCAAAGGTTTCATTAAAAATGAAGGTCTCCCAGCCTCCTGCCTCCTCCTCCCTGGCTTGGTGGTTGTGCTTTGGTGGACAGTGCTCGTCAGAAGGATAAAGCAGGAACCAGGCTTTCTCTGCCCTCTTCCTCTGCCTCACCTGGCAAACTGGGCCCAAATTCTGATTCTGCCTCAGAAACTGCTTGATCACCACAGGTCAGCTGCCCGCCTGCCCCGGCCCCAGGCCTTGGCCACTGCTGTGTGCTGGGCCTGTCTCTCAGTTGCAGGCAGAAGAGCCACATCAACACCTGCCACTCGGAGTGGGACCACCGATCTGGGGAGCCAGGGACAGCAGCAATGGGTCAGCTCCTCCCTGACCAGTGCCCCAGGTGGTTGATGCTAGTGGAGTTATCTCAGAAGCCCACCTCAGCTACTGTGGGAGGACAGGGCCCTGGGTGGTGTGTGGCAGAAGAGATGTGTTGCAGTGGACCCCACATCCTGACCATGGCCCAGGACAGTCTTCAGAGAAGGTAGGGCCATGGCCACTGCCCAGATAGCCTCACAAAGACTGTGAGGGCCCCAGTGTTAGGCAGATGAGAGCCCTGGTGAAGGACATGCCACCAGTGCCTGAGCTAGACGGACAGCCGCAGCCCAGGAGCCGGTGCTGTCAACCCAGGTGGTAGCTACAGCCGGGAACCATGGGCCAGCGCTCTGGCTGTGACCCTCCAGGGTGTTTGCAGAGACAAACTACAGGGGATGTGAGTGCCGTACAGACCATCATGCCACTCCCAGAGGACCAGCCTCAGATTGCTGCCAAAGTCCTCCCCCAGCGGGAGATGTGTGGGCAGGCTGGTTGGAGATCAGCTCAGAGCTTGGCCTGTGAGCTCAAAGACCATGTGGGTAACAGCGGCAACTCCTGAAGACCCAGGCTGCCCAGGGTGGCCACCAAGGATCTCTGAAGAGCATCCCAGTCAGGACTGCTGCTGGCAGGGGCCAAGTAACCTTGCCTCTCCTCCATCCCCTCTGTCACTCATTCTTACACTCCCTCGACACCCCCCCCCATTTCATTTTTCTCCAATGAAGGGCTAAGACAACTCAGTCACCCCTTTCTTAAGCAGAGAGGTGGTAAGATGGTGTTCTTGAACTTTATTTTCTGTAGAAATAGCATTTCTTCTGGTGCAGAGCTGAAAGGAACCCACCCAGAGGGTCCACTGCGTCCCTGCGTGGCATCATGGAGTCCCGAGCTCCCGCTGGGCGACGGACATTGTTTACAAGCAGTTCTGCGCACCTTTGCGGTGTACTGTTTTCTAGGCAAAAACATCTGTCTGTTGTACTGTATAGCCTTTAAAATGCACCCCAGGGATGAGACTCTTTTAGGAATGCAGTCTATATCTGCCACTCTTGAGTGCTGGGGGAAGACAAAAATCCCTGCCTGCTCAACAGTGTTGGAAGGTTGGAGCTGAGCAGCTTTTCTTGTTCCTGGACCAGGCGCTGAATCAGCAGCAATGTATCTTTTCTGTGTTCAAAATAAATATGTCAATAAAAATGTAGCAAGAAGTAACACTTTGAAGAGTGTATGGGGAAGGGGCTCATGGGGTAGCAGTCTGAAAATAGGGGTTCCTGTAGCAGGGTGCCATCTGAGACATCTCAGGATTTAGCCAGGAAGTGTCACTTTCCCTATGGGTAGAAGTTTACAGAAGATCCTGTTTTGCTCTGAATCTCACCAGGATGTGGCATCGTTTCTCTGAGATGACGACAATGGGCGGGGCCTTCAGCCTCAGGACCTGATTCTGTAGTTTAACAACAGTTGGCTTTCATCCTCCAGATGGCATATACTACCAGGAAGAGGGAAACTGTAATTAGACTGAAATGAGTTGTTTACTCCCACTCTGGAAGTCCTCCTCTTCCTGTCTGTGCTGTCTCTAAGGCTGTGACCTTGACAGTTGATCCCATCCCAAGTCCATGGACCAGCTGGAGAGCGCTAGGAGGACAATGCCCTGCACAGCCTCCTGAAATCCGAGCCCACACTGCCACCTGCTGGCTGGCCCTTGCCACTGTTCATGTGAACCAAATGCCCTTGAATCTGAGGAAAAGCCTTTTCCCCTGCTTGGAAACCCAAGGCCATGGACACGCATATCTGTAGACAAAATGTGCCATTTTGTTTATGGCTTGTCTTTTAACTGGGCCATTCCATAGCACTGAACCCCTTCAAGCATTCCATTTGCAAAACAAATGCCTATCCTCCTGCCCCTCTTTCTAGGCACAGCCTGATGCCTATGCCTGATTTCTAGTGTGTAAAATAACCCCTTCTGTTCTCAGCAGTGCTGTGCATGGCTAACATGCCACCTCCGTGTTCCAGGGCTGCTCCTTCAAAAATGATGGTCAAACTTCCTGGTGATGGACTCCAGTCTCAAGCTGTCCCTAATCTCAGCCACTTGTACTGACCCCTGTTCCAAACACAGGATCCCTTGGGTCCTTGGCACAGACTCTGGGATGAGAAGCAGATGCAGAAGGCTGCTTAGGGAGCTGGACTCAGTAGCACCACAGGCCGTGCGAGGGAACCAAGCATGAGTGGGTTACATGTAGGGACACCATGCCCATCCCGCTCAGAACTGAGACAGGTAGTCATGCCGGAAGGCAGCCTTCCTAAGGGTGGGGGATAAACTACTCCTCCACCAGCTCTCCATGGTCGTGGTTTAGAGGTTGCTCGTTGGAGGATAATTCCTCACCTGGTGCAGGCCGGGTTGGCCCCTCATTTCAAAGGTCTTTAGACAGCGGAGCTATGCCTGCTGAGGGTGCAGCCATTGGGGTGGACAGCACGAGCCTCACTGGGCCAGCATCACTGGATATGATTTCCAAGGTGTCTGGATAGGGCACCAAACGCTTGGGCTGCACCAGGCAACAAGCGTCACCCAACAGATGACAGGGTAGAGACAAAGGATGGCTGTCTACAGCCACCACATGGGACATCCGTGTCACCCCCGCCAAGCCTTCAGGCCCATACGTACATGGGGTCCCCCACACCGAATTCCTAGAGACCCCGAACATTGTGAACACCATGCATTGTGTCACCACTTACCTGCCACCTCTTGTGCCTTTGTGTCATTTGTTTAGAACACTTCAGTGTCACACTAGTGGCCCTCATGTGTAGAGCTCACACACAAACAGGTCCTTCCTACAGGTACTCTCAGGTGTCAGGTGTTGCACACTCTAGTGATCCTTATACTCAGATGGCAACCAGGACCTGGGCCTGGGCCGCGGCAGGAACGGCAGCGTCCTCCGGGAAGGTAAGTCTCCTCTCCTGGGCTCTGTTCTGTTTGACCTCACATTGCACGTCCTGGGCCCAGGACCCACTGCCCACAGCACACTTGGGGCTGGCACAATGGGCATCCAGTGCCACAATGGAGCCTTGCCTGGCCGGACATCTCCAGATACCCAAGGGCTGCAGACCTCTGGGCATCGCTGCCACTTCCTCGGCCATCCTCATCACTTCTTCTTCTGGGGGACCGAGGCTGCCTGTCTGTCTGTTCCAGAGCTGGTGGTTCTTGGTCCACCACCCACCACCTGGGCTGTAGGTAGCAGAGGGACATATCTCTGGGCTCCTTCCAGACTCTGAGCCCTGTCACCCTCCTCCATTACTCAAGTGAAAGAGACAGAAACCCAGTGTGAACATTCCTGAGCAAGAAAGGCACTTAATGGTTCAAGTGGGTGAGCTCTCCCAGTGACAATCCTAACTTCAGGCCTGGGTGGGTCCAGGAAGTTCCAGATCGGGCAGGTACACTGTCTTTCCAGGTTTGTCTTCCCTTGGAACAGGGACTATGAAACCCCAATCTGCACTGGTTGGTTCCTGATCCAGAACATAGATCCTCCCTCTCCCAAAAAGCAAGTAGCAAATTTCAGAGAAAACTGAAAGCAGTTCCTTTCTGAGAGA